>KV908636.1:0-32500 GCA_002005505.1 Botryococcus braunii
TAAGGAAGCAAGGAAAAACACGAGAGAATCTCTCAGGATACAGACTTTTGCAGAGTAAGAATGATTATTGCTAGGTCTCTAACAGAGATCCTATTAGTCTCCCAACAGAGATTATCCAGAAATTTGCAAGCGGAAAAGAGCCATTGCGACCAGACAATGTTCGTCGACTGGTACTTCATGGCGCCGCGGGTCAGGGGGGGGGGGGGGGGGGGGGGGGGGGGGGGGGGACCGATTAAACAACATAAGCCTCACGTCTAGCATTGTTTTTGGTAGCACTATCACCCCTGTCAGGGCATCGATAATCGCACCCAACACACCATCAAAACCTCCCCCCCCCCCCCAAAAAAACATATAAAATTGAAATAAATACCCCATCAACCCACAACCTCATCCTCATAGACCACCTTGGTTCTGACTAGTACTATCTGACCTGTCAGGCAGTCGCTCATGGTACCTCAACATCCCACAACAGTCAGGTTTAACAACGCATAGACATGTCCTAAATACCTCCATAGTGAGAGTGCCTGGGGTGCACCAGCAAAGCTCAGAGGGTCTTTGACAGCAACCGACAATACATGCTCTTCTTTCCTTTCCCTTCTAACTGCCAACTGTTGCATTAGGCCTGTGCCCTGCCCTCCCCCCCCCCCCCAACAGGGAGGCAACAAACGAGCTCTCCCCTCTCCCCGTATGGACGCAACAAATGAGCTGCCCCCTCTCCAAAGCAGGGGAGGCAACAAACGAGCAGCCCATGTAACTGCAGCCGCAGCGCTGCCTTTCACCCTGCAATTCACCTGCCACAACCAAGCGCGAGAAGCCAGACACAGGGCAAGAAACCAGAAGAGAGGAGCGAGACAAGAGACAGAATTGCCGCTGGAGCCATGCCATTCTCTTTAGCGTCCGCTTCAGAGCTTTTCTCACATGCTTTGGAGCAGCTACAGCTAGTCAGTGATATATCTAACGTCTAACCAAGGCTCACGACGAAGTGCTGTCGTAAGTGGCCCCGAGCGTGAGAATGTACAAGGGCCGCCCAACCTCTTATCATCACCAGTTTTTATCATCCCTTACAGATCCCTACCTTCTCACCGTCCCCCTATCTTCATGTCCATGAACATCCTTCTCTGCCCCCCGCCCCCCTTCTTCACAAGAAGGTACACTTTACCCTATAACCTCCCTCCCAGCCCCTCCTTTCTTCACACCAGCCCAGCTTTGCCTCCATCTTATCATATCCCCGACCCCCCGGGGCGGCAGGCGCTCACTTGATGCTGCCTCAATGATTTCAGCCCCCCCCACCACACCCCCCCCCCCACACATACACACCCAGGCGCTCACTTCTTACGCTGCCTCAATGTTTTCAGACCCTTCCAGACGCTCACTACTAGAGTCGCCTCAACATTTTCATGAACCGCTCCAGGCGATCACCCTCCAGGCTGGAAATGCCCCCACAGGAAATCAAGCGGACCTGTAGCAATGCAGAGACGGTCGCAGCAGGAGCGCCACCGAATTCGAGAGCGGAAGCAAGCATGGGTAGCAGCATGCGCTGAGCCACAGGAATGGGCATAGAGGGGATTTGCGATGGCAGGCGCTTGAAGAAAGCGTCCTTCTCGGCACTATCCTTCACGGCAAGGTTCTCCAGGAAGGCGATGGTGTCCACCAGCTTGTTCTTGAGCACACTCGACTCCGCCAGTTTTGCAGGATTCAGCCTTCTGGTGGGCGCCGACGCCAGTAGTCGTTGGTAATCCTGTGGCAGCAATCGCAATGTGAGTCAGCTATAATTCCTGGTTTTACTCCTGTAACCGGCTGAACTGCATAACGCGTGGCACGTTACAAAGCGATAGCTATACAACGGCGCTGCTAGCGAGACAGTGGCATCAAGAGGGGATCCGTCAAGCTAGACTAGACCGGAGACTATGGACAGGACAGGGCGTTCATGGGCTTGAGGTGGAGCCCGAAATACAGTGTAACCGTGTTGTTCCTGTGGAGGGGATTTCGACAGCTTGTCTACGGATTGAAAGTTACTGGGAGCAAACGCCAGTAATTCAATGGTAGTACTGAAGCAGCAATCACAACGAAAGAGGCCATGGAGCCATCGCTGGTAGTACTGGCCACAGCAACCACGTTGAGGGCACCTGTGAACACAGGTTCCTCCATCATGCCTCACCCTGCCAGTTTGTTGGGGATGCTGTTACTGTGGGTCCCCTGGGCCTCCCGAGGGGAAGAGGGCCCCCCGCGGGGGGGGGGGGGGGGGTAAGGGCGACGTGCCAGACTCTGCCAAGCGAATGCCCAAACCAGTATGCATGGCGAAGGTTTAAGATGTCGCTGTGACAGTGTCTAGGAGCAACAGCCCAGCAGGCACCACGCATGGGTGGATGGTGCCACGCAAGATAAAGACATAGCACAGGGGAGTCAGCAGAGGTGCGACTGGGAGACATGCCGTCAGCACGCACCCACCTCCATTCCCTACGACACACTCTGTTCTATGTGCAAAAGGCCCAATGTGTGTTCGCACGTTTCCCCCGCCCCCCCCCCCTCTCTGTGTGTGTGTGTGTGCGCGCGCGCGCATTCTCTCTCCCTCTCCCTCTCCCTCTCAAACCCCCCTCCGATCTCTCTTTCCCCTCTTATGGCAGGCCACACTTGGACTCACCTGCAAAAGAGGGGAAGGAATTGGGTCAGTGTTACGCAGATCCTCAGTCCGCATGAGTTCCTTAGCACTGAACGCTTCTTGCATGAGACATCCCACGCCCCATGCATCAACAGCCCATGGCGGGGATTGCTGTATGGCCGCCCATTCTGATTTTCCGACCTCACCAGGCTTGTACTGTGCACCTACCTGCACCATTCAGATTGGCTCAGTCTCCAAGAGAAACTTTGTCAGGGACACAACCTTGATGGAGACATCGAACTTGATAAAGGGTGCCCACCATCCACCCGGCATCAATGAGAGGCCACTGCACTCCAGGACCTGGCTGGTGCTCGCTGAGGAGGTCAAAACCATGTAACCGCCAATCCAGTGTATCTGTAACAACCACTGCTTGCATGCAGATGTTGCCATGGATCTGCAGGCACTAACACCCTTTAAGCACAACCTGGGAGACGGCCCTTGCAGACCAGGCAGTTGCGGCCAAATACATCAGATGGGGAAAGGCCCAGGCCACTTTCAAGGGGAAGCACACCAGCTTGCAGTCAGAGTTTAGGAATGCGACGGCCTTCGCAATGTGATACATCCCCATTGCAACGTATTCCTTCCTGTACACAACGGGACATCATTGACTCGACTTGACAAGCATCAGCAACTGTTCCAAAAAACATAGCCTGGCATACCCTCACTAGCAGTAGGATTTGTACCTGGCCTCCGGAGTAAAGTCGAGGGTTTGCAAAACATTCACAAGGGGTGTCACAGCTTCAGTAACCAGGTAAATGACCGTCTCCCCTTTCTCCTCTACTTCCTGGCTGTCTTTGAAAGCCAGTATATTTGGATGTTTCACCTGCATCAAGTGTCAACATTATTAAGCAAAGTGCAAGTAGTAATGGCCAGGGAACTACACAAGCACTATGTGGACAAAAGGAAAGCTCCTTTGGAACAATCCTAAAACAGCTTCGAAATCTAATCAACAGCATCGAATTCCCCAATAATCTCACCAGCTTCAAGCGCTTTACACCGTTCCTAGCAGCTCGGAGCTTTGGATCTGTTGTGCTCGGTGCACTAATCTTAAAGATCGACACAGCCGAGTTGTCGTCCTTAGCAGTGCCCCTATAATGCGTCCAACCACCCCATGCTGATGCAAAAGGCTGACCAATCGTGTATGGAAACGTTGGGCCACTGGAAACAAAGGCCTTTAAGCTTGCTAACATTGCCAATTATGTTGACGACACCTTTGTAATACCTTTTGCACCCGTTTTCACAACAGTCAGTCAATGCAATAAACTATAAAAGCCGTGCCATATGAAAGCTCAAGGCATGCTCTTTCAAGTTCACAAGTTCAAAACACAGTAACCCTGGGCGTTCCAACCCTGGTGCGCCCCTTTTCGGCTTGCACACATGATGGGAACCTGGTCTCCCAAGACATGTTAACATGAAAATGATGGGTTGCCGCTTCTAATGACACTGTGAGACATCCGCAAAGACAGGAGATGAGGACCAAACCCTGGTCATGCCCGTGTTTCCAAAAATTTCGAGTAGCCATGCCGGTACAGCGGTCCACGGAATCTCTCGCACCTTCCTGGAAATCAGCAAATCTAGCCGCACCACCCTGCTAACATGATACGGTGCATGTGGACAGCTTTATTGAAATTTTCAACATTTTTCACGACTAATTTTCAACTTTCAGTATGTTCAAGTCCGGGAGTTTTGACATTGGTTGTAAAGGTCGAGTAGTAAGAGCAGACAAGGAAGTCCGTTAATATTTCGGCGAAGGAAACGTTGCAAGGCAGCCAGTAGAAAAGCAGATTTTTATGATTTGTAAGCAATGGTTTAGTCTAGCTATATAAGGATAACAGGATGTGGCTTAACTTGAAGTGGGGCGGAGGAGATTTACGAGAGGTCCCGGACTCTGAGGCCATAACCTTCATGTTTACGCCAGGAAGTAATAAGACAGGTTTTGGTAATGGCGACAACAATGATGAGGCCAGAATATCCCAGGAAGTTGCAGTCGAGACACCGCATCGGCAAAGCGTGGGTCGTTACTCGAACTTAAACAGTCTGTCGAGTAAAGAGCAGCTTGGGCGAGCAACCTGGACGTTTTTGCACACTCTTGCCGCACAATTTCCTCCGAAGCCCACACGGAGGCAAGAACGTGACGTCAGAACTATGGTGTAGGCCGCTCCTGATTTATATTGAGAAAATGAGTTGTTTTGTTAAACACATGCATTACTTACGGTATTCCGTCACTAACCAGAGCTCATGTGTCACTGCAGATAGATATTTTGACGAGAATGTATCCTTGCAAGGACTGTGCAGATCATTTTAAGATCATTGTGAGGTACAGCCTATGCAGTTGATTTACCGCTGGTTGATTACTTGTAGGCATCCCTGAGCTATCCTTACGTCATGCAGGGACAATCCCCCACAAACAAAATCAGCTGACGAGCTGCAACAATGGATGTGCAAAGTTCACAACATAGTTAACAAGCAACTTGGAAAACCTGTATTCAACTGCAGGCTTGTTCAAGCCCGGTGGACTATGCTTGAATGTGGGGAAGATCAAACTGCATGTGCTCTGCCCGGGAAATAGCTGCAGTTTCTTATCTTCTTAATCTTCACCTCTGAATGTTTGGCTCACATAGATGAGCATTTTAGCAGCTACATTGCCATGCCATCCGCGGATAGGAAAAAACTGATGTATGTGCTTGCAGGAAAGTGATCGGGCATGAAGTGAAAATATCAATGTAAGTGGATATACTTATATCGAACAGGCCTTGAATGGCCAGCTTTTGACTGTCCAGTGCAGGGCATATTAGAAGTTTGAGTTTTAAAGGTTTGAATTTCGACACGTGCTGCTTGCTGCTTAAAACAAAGCTGCAAGGATGTGAGACCCGTATGCGATCTCACGATGTGTTCAAAACCTGCTGGCCTTTAAAGTATCACATCTCGACACTTTCGAATCATTTCTTTACGTCCTGTGGGCCTTTCTCACAGTCTCATACGTACATTACACTTCTGATGCAGGCCATAAGTTATGCTTGCTCAACTTAATGGCGGTGGTGAAATAGGAGTGGACCAAACTCCAGATTCTCTAATAACCCAATTCCCAGAAAGAAGGTGGCTCTTCTCTTTTCAGATGCACCCAATAGAGAGAATTGAGGCTACCTGCATGTCCTTTTCCACTGCCTGGACGAGGGAAAACGAGTAACACTGTGTCCAAACTAAAGTTCCGTGGTGAGCGCTACAAGTGCCCATACCCAGCTGGCTACCTTTCTAAGTGGTTTTGGCTGACAAACAGACAGTGTCTATGGTTGAAAGTCTCTATGCCGTGGACTAGTACAGCGACTGTGCTCAGTCTCCACCTGTTCCAAGGTGGTCCTCCTACATCTCTCCCTCTACCGTGCCTGGTGTTAAACATGAAACATGAGTTCTGAAATAGCATAGATTACCATAGACGTTAAATGGGTATGTTCGGAAAGGTATGAGCTCATACCTATGACGATACTGATAAGGTGCCGATCTGGCTGGCTGCTTCCACGCACCGCTCATATGCACAAAATATCATTTCCTCGCTGCAAGTTTGCAGACGGATCACTTTAAAACTGCATGATGCAGGTTTATGCTTGCCTAATTGATGCCTTGTTCTCCAGAATGGTCTCTGGCTTGTGCTTCCTCTTCATGAACTTCAGTGATCTGATTCTCGATTGGGGCCTTATAGGTTCAACCCCAGGCCATGATTTTGCTTCGCAGTTAACACGATTCACTGGCCCAGCTTCGAAATTGTTGATTCCATTCCATGCTGCACTCAAAAGAGGTGTGAATTAATCATGATCGTCTCACTGTACCCTGTATCAGCCAAGGCGATCACCATGGGATCGTGGGAAGCCCAAGCATTCTTCAATCGTGTCCTGGAAATTGTCCAAGTTGCCGACGGTCGTATCGAGGACTTCAGAAACCCTGCTTGCGGCAACAGTATCACCGTACCACGCTCGGTCGACCACGTCATCTAGTAACTGAAAGGACCTGAACCAAACCACCACTCTGTAACACTCCCAACAGACAATGGATTACATGAGTTCCATCAGTGTTCATGCGAGTGTTTTGAGTAAGAGATACCCACCCAAACCCCCTCTCTATCCCTCTCCCTCTCCCACCCCCTTCTCTGTGTGTGTCTGTCTCTCTCTCTCTCTCTCTCTCTCTCTCTCTCTCTCTCTCTCTCTCTCTCTCTCTCTCTCTCTCTCTCTCTCTCTCTCTCTCGCTCTCGCTCTCGCTCTCGCTCTCGCTCTCGCTCTCGCTCTCGCTCTCGCTCTCGCTCTCGCTCCCCCCCCTCCCCCTCCCCCCCCTCCGTCTCTCTCAGTGTGTGCGCGCACGCGCCCATACCCGCGCTCTTTCCCCCCCCCCCTCCCCATTCCCCTTCTCCCTTGCCCTCTCTCCCCACACGCACGCATGCACGCACGCACACGCACGCACGCGGGCACACACACACACACACACACACACACACACACACACACACACACACACACACACACACACACACAGAGAGAGAGAGAGGGGGGGCCGCAGACAGGCTGGGAGTTCACTACCCCCGAGTTGTTAGCATTGAATAGATTGAATCTAATACTCAACAAATCACAAGCATGTAACTTCTTCAAACTTTATGTGGTGACAGGCTAAACAAAAACACACATCGACTCTAACATAGCTTTTTGAATACTTCACCAATACCGATGGCAAATGTGGGACTGAAGGCTTATGGTAGTCATATTTATGGGGGCAGTGCTAGGCCTATAACGCATAAGGAGGGGTTGCGAGGAGGACCCCACACAATTTCTCGTTGAGCCCAGCATCAGCTGCAGGAGAGATAATTTAAATAGGAATATCACCTGATGAGCCTCTCTAAATTGTCAAGAGTCTCTGCTTTCAGATCTGCATACTTTGGTGTTAGCAAGTTTGTTACGTTTTTCCCAATCAGTCGATACGTACAGGGATCACCCAGCTTAATTTGTGCTGCCACCAGGGACGCCCTCGTCTCCAGCGAATCTCCTTCTAGGGGCTGTGCCAACAAGGACACGTCAACGGGTCCAAACAACCGAACAAACATAACTCCCGCCACATTGTATAATGCACCTGGAGGGAAGTGGGGGTTATTGGAAAACTAGCATTCTTACAATGCATACTGACTCTTTTGTACTCCATAGTAGCACATTTTAAAAGTATAATCTGGACCATGCTAAATATGTCTATCCTTGCACCACACTCATACTTTAGAATTGCTCTGTATCTCAAGGTATCTCACTTCGAACTGGTAACAGTTGAGGGATGACACGCGGACGATTTCCAGGATTTGCCGATATGCCTCTGAATCCTCAGGATTGATGCCTGTTAGAAGCCCTTCCACAAGCTGCAAGAACACACTCTATGTGACGCACCCTGTTTGCACTGTTTCAACCTCAAAGATTGCTGATCACATGCGATTGAATGGCCTGACGTAATCACAAGACACTTAAACTGAAGCTGGTAGAGTTTACAACAGAAGTTCTTGACGGCATTCCCGATAACGATAGTGTATATGCAAAAATCGGCCACGGTGTGCGGAAACATGTGCTGTGACGTTCACCTGCAGTCTCCTTCGAGCAGCTCTAATAGGGGCAAGCAATTTTTCACCATTGTTTGCTCTCTGTCTTGATTTCAAGAACTCCAAAGGAGCGCTAAGAGCATCGGCGAGCAATGACCTTTGTAACTCCTGTCCGGTGGCCGGGCTATCTGACAGTAGAATACCTACAACAGACGTGCCAATAAAAGACAACAGTCTTCTTGGAAATGGAAGATGGTCCAAAGAGCAATTTTGCCGCATGGTTGCCCGGACCGGTCGATAGTGCGACGGCCTGCTGCACACGTATGCGGAGGCCGGCACATTGGTGCTTGGCAGCGACCCTACCTGCTGCATATCGCAGTCAAGGGATTTTGAATATGACAAACACCAAAAGGTGATTTCACCAAGTTAGTCTTGTTCACACACTGTGCAAGGCTCACGTCCCTTTCGAGCGAATCTCTTAGGAACCAGTGGGAGATAAGATTTGCCCCACATCCGTTGTACCGGAAACTCTTCCGTCAGTCAGTTTTGAAACTCCCGCCAGCACGCACAGCATAGGTGTCTGGCAACCTCGAAATGCGTGATCGTTGCAATGCTCATTTTCCATACAATATGCTCCTGTCATAAAGACATGGGTAACAGGGCCGAGTCTTACTAGCACGTGACGCAATAATACATGATTGAGCAAGATCAAACGTGATGTGGTTTTTCAAAAGGCTCGATGCTCCGGATGATGGAGTTCCTTTTCCCCAGAATCCAGACTTTTGGGTTCTCCCTGGGCAGCATACCGTAGGACGGGCAGTAGGTGGTAATGCGGTGATCAGGATTCACTCGCCCTCGGTCAGCCGAAAGCATGGAGTCATCACCTGCACGTACAAAGACCTGCATCAGAGGCCGACACTGGAGGTTGAAGGTGGTCTTGTGCTGTGATGCAAGGGTTTAATCTGCACTTGTGATGTTTGCAGGTTTCGTGACAGTGCACAATCGCATTGCTTGGGTTACTAGTATCTCTAGCTGCAGTAGCTGGTGATGGTCAAGAGGTTCCCACGCACTGTCCTAAAATGATATTAATCCTTGAACTATGTGTTCCAGACAATAATAGTACGTATGGGACATCAATTGGGAACGAAGAAGCCAAAGGAAGTGTGCGCACGTTGAGGGAAGGAGACATCGTTCAGTTTGGCCAGAAAGCACAGTTCAGGTATTCTCCAAATTTGAGATTGTAATAGTATATGTCAAACATGGAAACCATGGTATGAGCAGTTGTGCTTTTGTACTTGTGCCATCAGCTGGCTGTTGATTTTTCCTCTTTAGAACTGCCAGCGGGACTACGTCATTCTAGCTTAGTGTACTATCCTGCGGTCAAGCTACATGTGATTGGGAGTGGCAAGCACTTCGTTGTCTGAGGCTCTTGGTAGAGACGTTCCTTACTGGATATATGTTTGGGGGGGGGGGGGGGGCTGAACAGAATTGAGTGGCAGCCGGTGGTACTGTATGCAGCCAGCCCACAACGAACCTTGCAGGAGCTAATATCAAGCATAGGTAGTTGTGCCTCTTAGGCAGCCGTATTTGTCATGGACGAGACCATCTGCAAGATGTCACAAGAGTTGTCCCACAGGCTGTTAGCTGCAGGACGTCCTCAGTCCTGACAGTCATTACTGATGTCCTCTCAATGATTGGCATTGGTTAAAAGCAAATGTGATTTTTTTGATATTGTAGAGGGCCGCATCGGAGTGTGCCCTTCTGTCGCCCGTGCAAAAACGTCGGCACAAATGACTTACAGTGAATTTTGTTGATGGAAACAAAATTGGAGTTCTACAAAAGAAATAGAATTCCCTATTTCTACCTCCCCCCTCACCCTCCCACCCCCTCCTGCCCCGGGGCATCTTAAAAGCAAGTCGGCTGACAGCCACACGTAGTCAGCATGAGGGGTCACATGTAGCGTCCATTCATTCAAGGTGGTTCTGCAAGCAAAAACCCACCACGTATTTCAATGCTACGTAGACTCAGTCCCATGCTTACAGGCAACTGCATCTATTCATCCATCCATGCATCTACCCGTCCATTGTTCCATCCATCCATCCATCCATCTGCTAATCCCATGCATTGTATGAGTAAGAGGGTTGACAAGCCAGGCCTGTTGCAGGTGCGGAGGTTGTGGCCACTTGGACCACCAGCTGCACACATGTAGTGAAGGACGATGGAGACCACGTTGATGTACTTGCTTGTGCAGCAGCCTTAGCTGGAATACCAGTCATCCGTCAAACCTGGTAAGCAGGCCAGCAGACCTCGCACTCAACAAAATTCGGAGGTTTTCACTGCTTCTCCACACATCTTCCAATCACATTCTGGAGGAGGGCAGCTGAAGCAGGCACTGGTTGCATGCTCAGGCATCGTCTTTGAGCTGTGACAACATGCACTTTGGAGAGTTACTTTGAAACTTTGGTTCAGTAACGCCACCGTATGATACTTTGCGTCGGAGGCCACACGAAACTGTGAACTCAGGCATGAGAGAAAGCTAAACTTGTCGTGAGAGGAATGGCTCTAATAGTTGTACTTTTATGGAAGGGAATAGTTGCAATCCCCCCCCCCCCCCCTTTTCCCCCTTCCGCCCTTTTCGTAGTTAACAAGGGGCTTGCATCTTGGCTTAATGATGACTGTGAGATGTGTATCCTGCTCTTTTTGTCGTTCTTGTCCTCGGTCATCGTTTAAGCTTGTTCTTGGGACTTCTGCATCTGCAGCAGTGTGTTGGCTTTTAGGGTGCAGGCTGTTTTGGAGCGCAGCTCTCCTCATGATGCACTTCCTGATCCATGCAACCACCTTCCAGACCTTGTCATTCCCACGAAAGGGCCAGGTTCGTTTTGCAGCTTGCTTTCGGCCGCACGCAAGACGACTCTGTCAGGGTTTGTCTTCACCATTTCGTCATCTGTACCACAGGTGCTCCCTGCCATCCGGATTTATTGCCAGCACGTGCGTCGGTTGAGGATCCTGGTGGGATGCAAATTAGATCCATTTTCCTCCTCTACAACCTTGCAGGCAACCTATCGATTTTGCCGATTTTTCGAACTTGCTGCGAGAGTTTAAATGGGCCTGAAGCTGTGTGAGTTTGGTGCAATATGTGTTTTGGCAAGGTAAAAAGACTCAGCCATGGCTACAAAGGCAGCTTTATGTCTGCTTTAGAGCATTTGTCATCTGAACAAGTGGTCACAAACAGCTCGGGGGATAGTAGGTTCACAGGGGGACTTTTGACTGACATGTCCTCAGGAGTGAAGGTGCCTCACAGAGGTTCAAGATGTGTGAAAGGGTGACTATAGTCGTTGCGCATATATCTGTGCCCATGTAGGCTGATCACCTGGCGTGGATGCTGCGCTCGGCTGGGGGTCAAGTGGCAGACGTTGGCAGCACCGCTGATAATGAGAGCAACAAGTCAATTGTGGTTGTCCGCAATGATGCTAGCCCAGGTCCAAAAGGCCGCCAGCGCACGACAGTCACGCTCTTGCTGGTGTGTTCTCTTGCTTGTGTGTTTTGGAATCAAGTGTTAAGGTTGTGGAACCTTGTGTTGACTAAGACTTGCGGGTGGACCGTAGCGCTGCCGACCTCCAGTATGTCTTCGAGGCACCAATCTTGCTAGGATCACGTTTCAGCTTGCTACCAGGTGCAAATCTGCTGGGTTTCTTGTATGGGGCTTAAACCCAGATGGACCAGGACAAGCAAGGTGGCAGTGAGGGATCGAAGCAAACCCTTCTCTACTGATATTGAGTTGTTTCGCAGAGTGCGGTGATCTGCGGGACCACAGATGACTTATTGCTGCCACCCCTTTGGCGCTCTTTGGATTCTCAGAGAAGTGCGCTTGAAGGTGCAGCAGAGGCAAAACCCTCCACCAGAGGGGCCACGGATGCAATCTATTTTGAAACACGCCCAGGTGGGGAAACACCCTCAAAGAAACGGACCGGCAGTGCTGCGACCCAGGGTGGGGATCGACCTCTGGGAAGCAAAGGCCATGGGGCGGCAGTCACCTCTGAGGCTGATCCAGAAGCACGGGAGCATGAGGGGGCCGGAACGACTCGTCGACGGTTGGGGCTTGGTCGTAAAGCTGTGAGGGGTCCACTCCCCTCACCGCAAACAGATTTGCCAGCTAGATCATGTCAAGATGATCACACCCGGGGTTTGGTTTCTTTGGACGGCAACTTACCAGACCCAGTAAGGGAGAGGAGGGATAACATTTTTGACACTTCTGCCAAAGGTTTCACGGCTTCCAGAGGGCGTCCCGCCCCGACCGATGCGGGCCTCTGTGCGCATCCCCAAGGCCATCAGGTGTTGACCAGGGAAGGGACTGATCAGGAAGCTGAGCCGTCTGGAAGACGAGTTGCTGAGGCGGAGGCGTGCGAGAGAAGTGGTCATGGAGTAGCTGTTAAGCCCTTGGTTGTGGAGTCCTACAGTGAAAGGGATGGGGATCGGGTTGCTCAGACTGTCGTCACTTCTCCCCTCATTTTTCAGGTGCGTACGTGTTCACCTTTTGGAATGTAGCCACGTGCAATTTTTGGAAATGCATGTCCAGTGCCGCAACAGCTCCAGCTGTGGGTGTGTGCAGATGACTCCGAAAGGGTTTCTTTTGTGCATGCGCTCATAATTGGCCTTTTCTTGCTTGACCAGTAATGTACTAGACCAATTCTGTCTGCACTTTTCTGAGGACGGGAATGGTTTGGCACATTTCACAGGGACAGATACAGCGGCGGCTTCCTCGTGCATCAGGCTGCAGCCATGTACCTGACTTTAAAGTTTTTAGGAAACAATCATCTGTTGGTGTGGGACACATCGTAAGGCCTGTTTTGGGTTATGCACGAGGCGTGTACTCGGAACGGGCAGTGGACGCAGACGAGTTTTTGAGGTGAGAGCCAGTGGTGCGCTTAAGATGCCCCAAGTGACCCTCATCCGACTGGGGCACTTGCTTTGCATGGATGCAATCGTGGGAACGGGTCAGGCTAACGTACAGCGAGGCGTTCTTTTTTGGGGTTGGGGGGGGGGTGGGGAAGAAGGTTTGTTTTTTGTGAATCAGGGTACAGGATGCACATAGTTTCTCAAGGTGATTAGCATTTTCAGTTTACATCTCATTTCCGTTTCTCACTGTTTCTGTCTGTGTCCTTCCAAGCATTGCGCTGGCATGGTTTTCAAGCAGTCAGGTTACTGGAACTATGTGTTTTCCAATTCTTATACATGCAATGCCGCAAGTATTGCACTATGTTCTAAAGGTTCAAGTATCGGGGCAAATGCCTTATGAGCGTAGAGATGAGTAGTCAGTTCAATTAATCTAATCGAAGCCGTTCAATGAAACAGGAGACAACAAGAGAAGGAGTTGATGGATCGAACGGCAGACGACCTCTTTAATGTCAACATGAAGTCAGGGAAGGGACAAGGCAAAAGCCAAGTTTTGAGTCGTGGAGCATTTTCCTTTCGAAGATAGCTCTTTTTGGGGTTCTTTCCATGGTGAGATATGGTAGGAGGTTATCCCATGCTGAAGCTCCCCCCCCCCTCTCAGAAAAAAAGGGGAAAAAGAAAGAAAAACAAAAAAAAGGGGCCCTCCTGGCTGATTCTCTTTGCAGTTGTGGTGGTAGAACCTTGCATATTTACTTGACATCCAGTAATATGAGGAAAAGGAGAGAAGCGGTGTATGCACAACAGCCATGCATGGAGTAATGTAATCACTCATTTGGATTTTCAAAAACATCTCCAGTCCTTCAAGTGGAAGGCAATGATCACGCTGGTAGTCTCCCGTGAGCAGTAAGGTAGATTATTGTTGAAAGTGCAAAAGACAAATTAGTGGACGAAAAAGGTGTCTGATAATGCGATTTTGGCTGGGAATTGGTGAGAGCACCGTTGATATGCGTTCTGTTAAGAAGTGTCAGTATCCTTTGCCACGTCCACAGCGGTTGTCACGTTGACACACTACATCCATTACCAACTTCAACAAGTAAGCAGAACCAGCTTTCATGACCTCAGGTCTCCAGAGCATAAGTACTCTGGCCCTTTCTGAAGGATTTTGATGATTGCGGGCATTGCTTGCAAGCGAGCATGGGTGACCCGCCGCCCGTCTGTCTGGCCCGCCGCCCGTGCAGTTTGAGCAACACCACTATTGGTGGCTACAGAGGGTATCATTTCTATCTGGCAAAGGGATGACGTTGTGTCCCGTAAGGCTGTAGTTGTTTCCAGTCTGTTGCCCTTTGATTACATATGATGCTCCAGCGCAGGCAAAAGAACCTAGGCTTCATCGCAGCCCAGCTCTAATGTGACGATGTACTTTTTACAGCGTTCACACAGAGATGTGAGCTCTCTCTCTCTCTCTCTCTCTCTCTCTCTCTCTCTCTCTCTCTCTCTCCCACCCCCCCTCCTCTCGCGCACACGCACACGGGCGCGCACACCCACGCACGCACGCACGCACACGCGCGCGCGCACGCGCACACACTCACACACACACACACACACACACACACACACACACACACACACACACACACACACACACACACACACACACACACACATGCCTATGCACCAGCAAGAGTTGGTGGAGATGCATATCCGTTTTCTCTAGGTTTTCCATCAGATAGGGTGGTCATCACTGCTGACTTCTTCGCTTACTTAGTGCCGTATGGGACCTACAATTCAAGAAAAATTCCCTATCATGTTTTTACTTCTGACGGCCTACGGAAAAGTTCACACTGCATGCCTTATGTTGGCATGCAACACGAGAACATTATGTATGTCTTCCCAAGGAAGCAGAGCTGTAGATGAGCACCAGGAAGACCACGACTTCTTACAACTTCTTGCAGACCTTGGCTTGAACCTGCACCCAAAAACTGCAGTTCATGAGAAGTAATACCAGTTACGTGAAAGTAGTGCTCAAGGTCTGTCTTGATCAAAGGATACACCATATATTTGCTCAGAAGGTTTTCAATGTGTCCTACTGTCTGTCTCTGTGTGTGTGTGTGTGTGTGTGTGTGTGTGTGTGTGTGTGTGTGTGTGTGTGTGTGTGTGTGTGGAGAGAGAGAGAGAGAGAGAGAGAGAGAGAGAGAGAGAGAGAGAGAGAGAGAGAGAGAGAGAGAGAGAGAGAGACAGACACACACAGAGAAGGGGGTGGGAGAGGGAGAGGGATAGAGAGGGGGTTTGGGTGGGTATCTCTTACTCAAAACACTCGCATGAACACTGATGGAACTCATGTAATCCATTGTCTGTTGGGAGTGTTACAGAGTGGTGGTTTGGTTCAGGTCCTTTCAGTTACTAGATGACGTGGTCGACCGAGCGTGGTACGGTGATACTGTTGCCGCAAGCAGGGTTTCTGAAGTCCTCGATACGACCGTCGGCAACTTGGACAATTTCCAGGACACGATTGAAGAATGCTTGGGCTTCCCACGATCCCATGGTGATCGCCTTGGCTGATACAGGGTACAGTGAGACGATCATGATTAATTCACACCTCTTTTGAGTGCAGCATGGAATGGAATCAACAATTTCGAAGCTGGGCCAGTGAATCGTGTTAACTGCGAAGCAAAATCATGGCCCTGGGGTTGAACCTATAAGGCCCCAATCGAGAATCAGATCACTGAAGTTCATGAAGAGGAAGCACAAGCCAGAGACCATTCTGGGAGAACAAGGCATCAATTAGGCAAGCATAAACCTGCATCATGCAGTTTTAAAGTGATCCGTCTGCAAACTTGCAGCGAGGAAATGATATTTTGTGCATATGAGCGGTGCGTGGAAGCAGCCAGCCAGATCGGCACCTTATCAGTATGTCATAGGTATGAGCTATACCTTTCCGAACATACCATTAACGTTATGGTAATCTATGCTATTCAGAACTCATGTTTCATGTTAACACCAGGCACGGTAGAGGAGAGATGTGGGAGGACCACTTGGAACAGGTGGAGACTGAGCACAGTCGCTGTACTAGTCCACGGCATAGAGACTTTCAACCAAGACATGTCTGTTTGTCAGCCAAAACCACTTAGAAGGTAGCCAGTGGGGTATGGGCATTGTAGCGCTCACCGGAACTTTAGTTTGACAAGTGTTACTCGTTTTCCCTCGTCAGGCAGTGGAAAGGACATGCAGGTAGCCTCAATTCTCTCTATGGTGCATCTGAAGAGGAGCACCTTCTTTCTGGGAATTGGGTTATTAGAGAATCTGAGTTTGGTCCACTCCTATTCACCCGCCATTAGTTGGCAAGCTAATATGGCCTGCATCAAAGTGTATGTACGTATGAGACTGTGAGAGGCCACAGGACGTAAAGAATGATTCGAAAAGTGTCGAGATGTGATACTTTAAAGGCCAGCGGTTTTAATCGTGAGATCGCATACGGGTTCACTCTTGAGTTTGTTTTAGCAGCAGAGACGTGTCGAAATTCAAACTTTAAACTCAACTTCTAATATGCCCTGCACTGGACAGTCAAAGCTGGCCATTCAGGCCTGTTCGATATAGTATATCCACTTACATTGATATTTTCACTTCATGCCGATACTTTCTGCAAGCACATACATCAGTTTTTTCCTATCCGCGGATGGCATGGCAATGTAGCTGTAAATGCTCATCTATGTGAGCAACATTCAGAGGTGAAGATTAAGAAGATAAGAAACTGCAGCTATTTCCCGGGCAGAGCACATGCAGTTTGATCTTCCCACATCAAGCATAGTCCACCGGGCTTGAACAAGCTGCAGTTGAATCAGGTTTTCCAAGTTGCTTGTTAACTATGTTGTGAACTTTGCACATCCATTGTTGCAGCTCGTCAGCTGATTTTGTTTGTGGGGGATTGTCCCTGCATGACGTAAGATAGCTCAGGGATGCCTCAAGTAATCAACCAGCGGTAAATCAACTGCATAGGCTGTACCTCACAATGATCTTAAAATGATCTGCACAGTCCTTGCAAGGATACATTCTCGTCAAAATATCTATCTGCAGTGACACATGAGCTTGGTTAGTGACGGAATACCGTAAGTAATGCATTGTTTAAAAACAATCATTTCTCATATAATCAGGACGCTACACATAGTTTGAGTCACGTTCTTGCCTCGTTGGCTTCGGAGGAATTGTGCGGCAGAGTGTGCAAAAACGTCCAGGTTGCTCGCCAGCTGCTCTTTATCGACAGACTGTTTAAGTTCGGTAACCCACGCTTTGCCGATGCGGTGTCTCGACTGCAACTTCCTGGATATTCTGGCCTCATCATTGTTGTCGCCATTACCAAACCTGTCTTATTACTTCTGGCGTAAACATGAAGGTTATGGCCTCAGAGTCCGGGACCTCTCGTAAATCTCCTCCGCCCCACTTCAAGTTAAGCCACATCCTGTTATCCTTATATAGCTAGACTAAACCATTGCTTACAAATCATAAAAATCTGCTTTTCTACTGGCTGCCTTGCAACGTTTCCTTCGCCGAAATATTAACGGACTTCTTGTCTGCTCTTACTACTCGACCTTTACAACCAATGTCAAAACTCCCGGACTTGAACATACTGAAAGTTGAAAATTAGTCGTGAAAATGTTGAAAATTTCAATAAAGCTGTCCACATGCACCGTATCATGTTAGCAGGGTGGTGCGGCTAGATTTGCTGATTTCCAGGAAGGTGCGAGAGATTCCGTGGACCGCTGTACCGGCATGGCTACTCGAAATTTTTGGAAACACGGGCATGACCAGGGTTTGGTCCTCATCTCCTGTCTTTGCGGATGTCTCACAGTGTCATTAGAAGCGGCAACCCATCATTTTCATGTTAACATGTCTTGGGAGACCAGGTTCCCATCATGTGTGCAAGCCGAAAAGGGGCGCACCAGGGTTGGAACGCCCAGGGTTACTGTGTTTTGAACTTGTGAACTTGAAAGAGCATGCCTTGAGCTTTCATATGGCACGGCTTTTATAGTTTATTGCATTGACTGACTGTTGTGAAAACGGGTGCAAAAGGTATTACAAAGGTGTCGTCAACATAATTGGCAATGTTAGCAAGCTTAAAGGCCTTTGTTTCCAGTGGCCCAACGTTTCCATACACGATTGGTCAGCCTTTTGCATCAGCATGGGGTGGTTGGACGCATTATAGGGGCACTGCTAAGGACGACAACTCGGCTGTGTCGATCTTTAAGATTAGTGCACCGAGCACAACAGATCCAAAGCTCCGAGCTGCTAGGAACGGTGTAAAGCGCTTGAAGCTGGTGAGATTATTGGGGAATTCGATGCTGTTGATTAGATTTCGAAGCTGTTTTAGGATTGTTCCAAAGGAGCTTTCCTTTTGTCCACATAGTGCTTGTGTAGTTCCCTGGCCATTACTACTTGCACTTTGCTTAATAATGTTGACACTTGATGCAGGTGAAACATCCAAATATACTGGCTTTCAAAGACAGCCAGGAAGTAGAGGAGAAAGGGGAGACGGTCATTTACCTGGTTACTGAAGCTGTGACACCCCTTGTGAATGTTTGCAAACCCTCGACTTTACTCCGGAGGCCAGGTACAAATCCTACTGCTAGTGAGGGTATGCCAGGCTATGTTTTTTGGAACAGTTGCTGATGCTTGTCAGTCGAGTCAATGATGTCCCGTTGTGTACAGGAAGGAATACGTTGCAATGGGGATGTATCACATTGCGAAGGCCGTCGCATTCCTAAACTCTGACTGCAAGCTGGTGTGCTTCCCCTTGAAAGTGGCCTGGGCCTTTCCCCATCTGATGTATTTGGCCGCAACTGCCTGGTCTGCAAGGGCCGTCTCCCAGGTTGTGCTTAAAGGGTGTTAGTGCCTGCAGATCCATGGCAACATCTGCATGCAAGCAGTGGTTGTTACAGATACACTGGATTGGCGGTTACATGGTTTTGACCTCCTCAGCGAGCACCAGCCAGGTCCTGGAGTGCAGTGGCCTCTCATTGATGCCGGGTGGATGGTGGGCACCCTTTATCAAGTTCGATGTCTCCATCAAGGTTGTGTCCCTGACAAAGTTTCTCTTGGAGACTGAGCCAATCTGAATGGTGCAGGTAGGTGCACAGTACAAGCCTGGTGAGGTCGGAAAATCAGAATGGGCGGCCATACAGCAATCCCCGCCATGGGCTGTTGATGCATGGGGCGTGGGATGTCTCATGCAAGAAGCGTTCAGTGCTAAGGAACTCATGCGGACTGAGGATCTGCGTAACACTGACCCAATTCCTTCCCCTCTTTTGCAGGTGAGTCCAAGTGTGGCCTGCCATAAGAGGGGAAAGAGAGATCGGAGGGGGGGTTTGAGAGGGAGAGGGAGAGGGAGAGAGAATGCGCGCGCGCGCACACACACACACACAGAGAGGGGGGGGGGGGCGGGGGAAACGTGCGAACACACATTGGGCCTTTTGCACATAGAACAGAGTGTGTCGTAGGGAATGGAGGTGGGTGCGTGCTGACGGCATGTCTCCCAGTCGCACCTCTGCTGACTCCCCTGTGCTATGTCTTTATCTTGCGTGGCACCATCCACCCATGCGTGGTGCCTGCTGGGCTGTTGCTCCTAGACACTGTCACAGCGACATCTTAAACCTTCGCCATGCATACTGGTTTGGGCATTCGCTTGGCAGAGTCTGGCACGTCGCCCTTACCCCCCCCCCCCCCCCGCGGGGGGCCCTCTTCCCCTCGGGAGGCCCAGGGACCCACAGTAACAGCATCCCCAACAAACTGGCAGGGTGAGGCATGATGGAGGAACCTGTGTTCACAGGTGCCCTCAACGTGGTTGCTGTGGCCAGTACTACCAGCGATGGCTCCATGGCCTCTTTCGTTGTGATTGCTGCTTCAGTACTACCATTGAATTACTGGCGTTTGCTCCCAGTAACTTTCAATCCGTAGACAAGCTGTCGAAATCCCCTCCACAGGAACAACACGGTTACACTGTATTTCGGGCTCCACCTCAAGCCCATGAACGCCCTGTCCTGTCCATAGTCTCCGGTCTAGTCTAGCTTGACGGATCCCCTCTTGATGCCACTGTCTCGCTAGCAGCGCCGTTGTATAGCTATCGCTTTGTAACGTGCCACGCGTTATGCAGTTCAGCCGGTTACAGGAGTAAAACCAGGAATTATAGCTGACTCACATTGCGATTGCTGCCACAGGATTACCAACGACTACTGGCGTCGGCGCCCACCAGAAGGCTGAATCCTGCAAAACTGGCGGAGTCGAGTGTGCTCAAGAACAAGCTGGTGGACACCATCGCCTTCCTGGAGAACCTTGCCGTGAAGGATAGTGCCGAGAAGGACGCTTTCTTCAAGCGCCTGCCATCGCAAATCCCCTCTATGCCCATTCCTGTGGCTCAGCGCATGCTGCTACCCATGCTTGCTTCCGCTCTCGAATTCGGTGGCGCTCCTGCTGCGACCGTCTCTGCATTGCTACAGGTCCGCTTGATTTCCTGTGGGGGCATTTCCAGCCTGGAGGGTGATCGCCTGGAGCGGTTCATGAAAATGTTGAGGCGACTCTAGTAGTGAGCGTCTGGAAGGGTCTGAAAACATTGAGGCAGCGTAAGAAGTGAGCGCCTGGGTGTGTATGTGTGGGGGGGGGGTGTGGTGGGGGGGGGCTGAAATCATTGAGGCAGCATCAAGTGAGCGCCTGCCGCCCCCGGGGGGTCGGGGATATGATAAGATGGAGGCAAAGCTGGGCTGGTGTGAAGAAAGGAGGGGCTGGGAGGGAGGTTATAGGGTAAAGTGTACCTTCTTGTGAAGAAGGGGGGCGGGGGGCAGAGAAGGATGTTCATGGACATGAAGATAGGGGGACGGTGAGAAGGTAGGGATCTGTAAGGGATGATAAAAACTGGTGATGATAAGAGGTTGGGCGGCCCTTGTACATTCTCACGCTCGGGGCCACTTACGACAGCACTTCGTCGTGAGCCTTGGTTAGACGTTAGATATATCACTGACTAGCTGTAGCTGCTCCAAAGCATGTGAGAAAAGCTCTGAAGCGGACGCTAAAGAGAATGGCATGGCTCCAGCGGCAATTCTGTCTCTTGTCTCGCTCCTCTCTTCTGGTTTCTTGCCCTGTGTCTGGCTTCTCGCGCTTGGTTGTGGCAGGTGAATTGCAGGGTGAAAAGGCAGCGCTGCGGCTGCAGTTACATGGGCTGCTCGTTTGTTGCCTCCCCTGCTTTGGAGAGGGGGCAGCTCATTTGTTGCGTCCACTACCGGGGAGAGGGGAGAGCTCGTTTGTTGCCTCCCCTGTTGGGGGGGGGGGGGAGGGCAGGGCCACAGGCCTAATGCAACAGTTGGCAGTTAGAAGGGAAAGGAAAGAAGAGCATGTATTGTCGGTTGCTGTCAAAGACCCCTCTGAGCTTTGCTGGTGCACCCCAGGCACCTCTCACTATGGAGGTATTTAGGACATGTCTATGCGTTGTTAAACCTGACTGTTGTGGGATGTTTGAGGTACCATGAGCGACTGCCCTGACAGGGGTCATGATAGTACTAGTCACGAAACCAAGGTGGTCTATGAGGACTGAGGGCTTGTCGGGGTTGCATGGGGTATTTATTTCAATTAATTATATGTTTTTTTTGGGGGGGGGGGGGGGGAGAGGTTTTCCACGATGCGTGATGTTGGCGTGCGATTATCGATTGCCCTGACAGAGGCCGTGATAGTGCTACTCACAAAAACAAACAGGATGTCTAGGACGGCTGAGGGCATATATGTTGCGGTTTCAAGGGGTCTGGTTCCCTCCACGATGCGTTGACTTCAATGCTGCGCCTGCGCAGATAGCAAAATCTCTGCCCCCGGACGATTTCACAAAAAGTGTGGTTCCATGCCTCGCGCGGCTGTTCACATCAAATGACCGCAGCGTGCGCCGCATGCTTCTGGAGAGCATTGACAGCTACGGGCCACATTTAACATCTGTACGGCCCCACCTGCAAGCATTTGCCTCTCTGTGGGTCGCAATGGCTCTTTTCCGCTTGCAAATTTCTGGATAATCTCTGTTGGGAGACTAATAGGATCTCTGTTAGAGACCTAGCAATAATCATTCTTACTCTGCAAAAGTCTGTATCCTGAGAGATTCTCTCGTGTTTTCCTTGCTTCACTTATGTGAGTTTGTTGGGCAAGTTGCCCGCCCTCTCTGGCACAGCTGACGAGTCCGGAGTTCAGCCAAGACATTTCATTTTCTTTATTCCCAAGGACCCCAGAATTCTTGCTATTATGCGTTCCCAAGCAGACTGCAAAAGCAATTGTGCGGGTACAGCAATCCCAACGGCTGAAGCCCGAGGGACCCCCAGTTGCAGTTGTAAATGTGACTGACAAACACCCTTGAAAGTTGAGCACATATGTATTGCAATTCTTGGTAATGGTAATGGTAATGGTAACATGGTACTTACAAGATATCAAAGTTCCCTTTGATTCTGGAGGGAGGAAAGCCAACATCATTGTAGGAATATGTTTGATTTCAGAGTGTTGGCTACAAATACTGAATGAAATAAAGTTTCGTTCACAACTGTTGGCTACAAGTATTGAACGAAATGAGTTTTCAATCAGAAACATTGGCTCCATATATCAAACGGGCATGTGCAGGCTGTGGTGGACGAGCAGATTTACCCAGCAGTCCAAGGGGGATTCACAGATAGCAATGCTTATCTGAGGGAGCTGACTTTGAAGAGCATGCTGGTGATGGCGCCCAAGCTGAGTCAGCGCACCCTCAACCAGTCTCTCCTGAAGCACCTTGCAAAGCTGCAGGTGTGTGCTGCCATGTGGTGCTTGTGCCTCAAGGGGTCCCGCTCCAGTTCTTGAAGATCCAATCCCATACGGGGACTCTCTGTCGGAATTTTTGTGACACTGCGGAGCCCCTTCAAGTCTTTCAGGATCTGGATTTGTGCACTGGAATGGCTTTATCACACCTACGTGTGTGTGGAGCAGTGTTACAAGCCTTGTGATTGTGTTGTTCTTTTCCCCGCTATTGTTGCCACACCCCCTCCTCGCCGGGCGGCTCCCCATGAGCTTTTTGCTCCGTTCACGGTGCCGTGAGATGTTTCTTTGATGTTTTGATGCTGCTGGGAGCCCTCCTC
This sequence comes from Botryococcus braunii, assembly GCA_002005505.1. Classification (NCBI taxonomy): domain Eukaryota; kingdom Viridiplantae; phylum Chlorophyta; class Trebouxiophyceae; genus Botryococcus; species Botryococcus braunii. Next base: position 23,228 of record KV908636.1, read on the forward strand.
AACAACTGCATAAATTTTCCCCGCCCCCATACCCCATTCTTTGCATGCATGCTCTCTACCCCCCCCCTCTCGCTCTCTCTCTCTCTCTCTCTCTCTCTCTCTCTCTCTCTCTCTCTCTCTCTCTCTCTCTCTCTCTCTCTCTCTCTCTCTCTCTCTCTCTCTCCCCCCCCCCCCCACCCTCTCTCTCCCCCTCCCCCCCCTCTCTCTCTCGCGGGCACGCACACACACACACACACACACACACACACACACACACACACACACACACACACCTTGCGCACCCACACACACTCCCCCACTTCGGACGCTGCTTTGCACACTGGACAGCCGAGGCCTGGGTTCAATCTTTCAGGTCGCGAGTCCTGAACCTCCTCTTGAAGAGGCCTTCTGACACTTGGCTTTCCTCTGCCTGTCCGTTGAGAGTGGTCACACCTTAAGCGGATCCCGGCATGTGGTGGACACACAATAGCAACTGTAGGGTCCTAAATTTGGTGCACCTCACACGTAATCTCAAGGTCTGCTTTTGGCCATTGTGAATGGTGTAGGATGCCCTTTTTGTTGTGCTCTTGTCTGTGAGAACATGTGCATGTTTGTTGTGTGTGGGGGGGGGGGGGAGGGGGGAGGAGGTGCTAATGAGAACGAGGAAGGTGGAGCGCAGGTGGACGAGGAGCCCCCCATAAGAGCCAATACAACCATCCTGCTTGGGAATTTGGCCCCCCATCTGAGCGAGGCCACATGCAAGCGGGTGCTGCTTAATGCTTTCACCCGCGCCCTCAAAGACTCTTTCCCTCCAGCTCGTGCAGCTGGCGTACGGGTGTGGACCTCCTTATTAGAACCCATAATCTCCTCTGCTCCCAAACATGTGGATGTCCTTCACTTAAATTTGTATTCTCAGTTGGCACGTGCTTGTGTTTGCCCCCCCCTCCCTCCTCTTACCCTCGCCCTCTCCCTCTCTCTCCTTCCCTCCTCCTACCTGCCTTCCTCTCTCTCTCCCTCCCTCCCTCCCCATATCCGATCCTCCCTCTCTGCCCTTCACCCTCTCTCTCTCTCTCTCTCTTTCTCTCTCTCTCTCTCTCTCTCTCTCTCTTCTCTCTCTCTCTCTCTTTGTGTGTGTGTGTGTGTGTGTGTGTGCGCGCGCGCGCGCACGTGCGTGAGTGCGTGCGTGCGTGCGTACGTGCGTGCGTGCGTGTGTGTGTGTGTGTGTGTGTGTGTGTGTGTGTGTGTGTGTGTGTGTGAGGGAGGGAGAGAGAGAGAGAGAGAGAGTGGGCGCCCGTGTGTGCACCGCCACCGGTCTGTATCCCTTTTCCTTGTCGCCAGCATGTTCCCCTCCGCCTCTTGCTCCCCATCTTAATTTTCTTACACTTTCTATAAGGTCTCTCTTACTGCCCACTTTTCTTTTTCCCATGGTCTCCGTGCTCCGCAGCCTGCACCTGCTGGGAGGGGGCCGGGTGCTGTGGATGAGCATTCTGAACATGGTGGGGGAGGAGGGCTGGCAGGCCATAATAGCAACCGCAAGACTGCACAGCATGGAGGAGGTGGCCCAGCGGGTGATTCCGGCAATGTCACCCCTGGCCCTCGATTCTGTCGGCGAGGTGCGCCAGTGCGCTCTCATGGCTCTCGACACCTTCGTGAAGTCTCTCAAGGAGCATGGTGCCAAGTTGGAGGCTGCCGCTCCTGCAGGTGCCTGCCACCCCCCTCCCCTTCTGTTGATTAGAGCCTATCTATAATGTCCTTCCGTGTCCAGTTCAAATGCATGCCCTTCCTTGTCTTGTTAAGTGCATGCCCTTTCCCTGTCTAGTTTGAGTGCATGCCTCTCGGGTCTTGTTCCGGTGCATGCTCTTCCTTGTCGTGTTCCAGTGCATCCCCCCTTCCGTGTCTTGTCCAAGAGCAGGCCTTTCCGTGTCTTGTTGCAAGTGCATGCACGTCCTTGGTTTGTCCGTGTGCATGCCCTTCCCTGTCTTGTTCAAGGCATTTGCTTCCTTGTCTTGTTCAATGCTTACGTGCCCTGTCATGTGAAATGGCACGCGCTTGTGCAAATTGGAGTGTGAGGTAGGGGTCACTGACTGTGGGCTGAATCGGTGGGGTGTGTTTGCCATCGGGCATTTCTTTTTTCTTCTTCTCCTCCTCCTCCTCCTCCTCCTCCTCCTCCTCCTTGGTTTGGCGCCTTGTATTGAGCATGTGTTCAGATGATGGGCCCATTCTTAGAGCGCATTAGCTGCTGGAAGATGCACCCGCACCCACATGACAAGTGTGACGCATGTAGTTGTTCTCTGCATGAATTGTGCACTTGTGGGGGTCTACACCGTTGTGGGGGTCATCACAGTTAGTGTTTTGGGGATTTTTACAGTCGGGGATTAATATAGTTTGTGGGGACTTATACTGTTGTAGGGATCAATACAGTTGTGAGGAGTTTGCACTTGCGGAGGTATATACAGTTGGGGGGCTTAGACAGTCGCGAGGGTTCATGCAGGCGCAACTGTGTCCAAAGAGGCGGTGCAGGCAGGCAGCAGCTGGGGTAATCTGACCTGGTCCGCCATGTCCTCCATTGGTCTTGCACGCAGTAAGGATGCCACCTCTGCCGAGCCTTCTGCTCCTGGTATGCTATCTTCCAGACCCTTCCTAAATGCGTTCCGCTCCCCACCCCCCCCCCCTCTCTCTCTCTCTCTCTCTCTCTCTCTCTCTCTCTCTCTCCCTCTCTCACTCACACACGCACACCCCACCCACCCACCCACTCTCTCTCTCTCTCTCTCTCTCTCTCTCTCTCTCTCTCTCTCTCTCTCTCTCTCTCTCTCTCTCTCTCTCTCTCTCTCTCAACCTACCTCTTTCTCTCCACGTATCGATGTGCTTATCTCTCCGCCCACCCCCCTTCCCCATTTATCTATCTTTCCGCCCACCCCCATCCCGTCTTTTCTTATCCTCCCATTCCATCCACTCTCTATGTATCCATCTACCTTCCTACCTATCTATATCGTTTGTCCTCTCCCTGCCCCAACCATCCCTTTACTGGCCCCTCTGTGGCTGTGTCTCTGGTGCTTCAAATTTCCTTTTCTTTGCAAAAGTCCTTCATGCTTTTTATGTTGTTTTTGGGTTTCGAGGTCCCCCCTTCAGTTTATTCAGATCCCCCGAGGTTTTAATCTTTTCCTTCTCGTCGCTCCTGAGGTCCCTCAAGCTTTTTCGATTCCCCTTTTCAGTGTTCAATTCCCTCATGCTTTCCATGCTGTTCTTGTGTTTGCATATTCCCTTAAAACTTTTCAGGTCCTTAAAATGTGGTCTTTCATGGTTTATGTTGTTGGACTTGACTCGCGGGTGTGTCCAGGACCTGCAGAGAGGGCAGGCAGCTTGTCAGCGCAGCCTGTTCAGGCAAGCCCCGCTCCCGGACACCCTCCGCCCTCCGCCCCCAGCAGCGTTGGAATGGGAGGGGGCAGCAGCGCCACTCCCAGCGTTGACGGCTGGGATGACGAGGATGACTTTGAGGTGCGCTCCCGCCCGCTCTCTTCCTTTCTTCCAAGGCCTGCATTCTGGTGATGTTGCCCATGTCTTTAAGGGGGCATTTGCTGACATGATGGGTTCTTGTCCTGACTGTCTCAGGCAGAGAGGTCGCATCCGATGCATGCTGACCTTCAGGATACATTGTCTTGTCCTGCCGGCCTGAAGGTGTAGTAATTACTCTACTGCCCCCCCCCCCTCCTCTCTGCTTGCAGGCAGAGGTGTGTGTGCGTGGGTGTGAGTGTGTGTGTGTGTGTGTGTGTGTGTGTGTGTGTGTGTGTGTGTGTGTGTGTGTGTGTGTGTATCCCTCTCCCTCTCCCTGCCTCTCTCCCCTCCCCACCTTCTGCTCTCCCTCGCTCCAGCCCCCCTTTCTGTGTCTGGTCTGGGGTGTGTGCGCATGTGTGTGTTGGCGAGCGCATCTTAAGTGGTCCCATGTCGTTTTGTCCACAGTCCTAGAGTTGTAACTGCGACATTACCTAAACAGTCGGATCAGGGATGCGTGTGGTTTTCAATCTGTGTGTTTCTGCTTGAAGATGCAGGCTGACAGTGCGTTCTGTGAAGGTGGAGGACCGAGAGGAGACTGCAGCGCGGGAGCGGTTGTCCCGCATGAATGTACGTCCAGCTTCTTCAAGCAGGCCAGCAGGAAGTACAGGCGGCAGTACCGCAAGTGGCCAACGACCGGGCTCTACAAGTTTAGAAACCAGCAGCTTCTTTGACGATGTCGACAATGACAAGTGGGAAGATATGGATGCACCAGGCAACAGTGAGTTCTCCCAAAGCCACCGCTGGTTCTCACAAAGCCATGTTCTACCAAAATTGGTTGGCAATCTGTGTAACTTATCGCTGATCCTTGTTGAGGCACCGTACTTCAGGTCTACATGAGGTCTGTACATGCAAAACAGCAGCTGCCTCCCGTTTACGCACACTCTCTCGCGCAGATAATTTCATTTCCTAGAAAGTTTCCAGCTGAAACTCCATCATTTGTCTCAAGGACCCCCCTCCCCCCAATCTTCTCTCCCCCTCACTTTCTGTCCCCTCCCTCTCCCTCCCGATCTCCCCCTCCCTCTCTCCTCGATCTTTTCAACTCTATCTCTCCCACCCTCTCACTCTCTCTGTCTCAGCCCTCTTTTCTCTCTCCAACTCCCCACTCCGTCATTCTCAGGTGGCAATGGAGACCAGAGGGAGAGCTGTTGTTCCAGGTGTCATCTACCTTCGATTCCTTTTTTTGATCTACATGATGTTCTGAAGGCATGTTCAAGGCACTTGTAAAACACACTCCACACACATGCCTGAGCTGCACGCTCTTTAAGCTCCGCTTCTTACTTTTATCCTCTCTCCTCCTCCTCCTCCTCCTCCTCCTATTCTTTCTTTCGTTGCTGTGAATCACCAGTTGCCCTAGCAGGAGGGTGCTGAAGAGAATTGGGTTTGCAGCAGCACGGCCGTCCCCGGCCCCCGGGCGCTCAATGCAGGCCGCGCGGGAGGGGCTGCAGGCCGACGGGGCCGCTTGGGCGCAACCCGGGGTCGAGGAGCGGGGGGGGCCTGAAGCTTGGCGCCACCAAAACCGGTGCCGCTGTCAACAAGCTGACGGAGGACAACTTCGAGTGGTAGCACAAGGCCCAGGGGGCACCAAGAAGGACAACCTCGATATTCCCTAGTGTATCTTCATGCTTTCCTTCTTCTGAGCATCTACTTCGGCTTCGTTTCCCTCCTCCCCCCCCTTTTCCCCCGCTGTCTCCCCCCCCCCCCTCTCACACTCTAGTTTTCTCAGGCTCATTGGAATGGAGGTTTTGGGACCCCCATTGGGGACCCCAGTGGGATGGGGGCTCCCCATTTCTGAACCCATTTGCTCTTTCTCATTCAGCGCAGAAGTCGATCGCCCTTCTCCTGTAGAAGGGGGCAATAGGACCCCCTTCCTCCCGGCCTGGCCGTGATTTGATGCATAAGGTGGGGAGAGGAGCTCGTTTTCTGGAACCTCCTTGAAAGGGATCATAAATTTGCTTAGGCTGTTGCTCATGAAGCACAGTTTCTCGTGTTCTCCTAGCCGTGCCCATGCATATCTCTAGCATCCTCAAGGTCGAAGTGCTGTTTCCCCACACCTTTAGTAAAGGGGGGGTTTGCTCAGTAGTTGTCACGTGGATTCCATCTGTACGGGTTCTGCAAAATTAAGGCGTGATTGCAAGTTGAGATGACCCTCGAACGGCTTAGTTACTTCAACTTCAGGAAACGCTTATTGAGTGCTGGTCGTGGGCCCAAGGCTTGTCGCACGAGATCGGTCACAGGTTCTGGTGCCTATAATAAGACGCCCTTGGTCCTGGAACATCGTCCAGGTGGCATTGTGCGCATACCTGTCTCCGCTCCAGTTTCTATTTTCTGTGCAGAGAGGTCCCATTGGACCCCTTGTAGATAATGTATAATCCCATGTGTGTATTCTTCTGAATTAAAACCGCTCCTTGATTGTAAATGGCGTGCAGTTTAGCACTTTGATTGTACCACTGTCTTGGAAGAGCAGCTCGAGAACGTTCATTGGGGCCTCATGAAAGGTACCATCCCGCATTTTCCGCTGGGCGGTTGCTCTTGCTTCAGCAAAAGATAGCATTGATTTGAACTGGACAGCTGCCGTGCCTCTCACTTCATGGAATACTATCTCTCGCTGCTGCTTGGGTGTCCGCTGGGGTCCTGTACCATATCTCATATCCCTGACATCCTCACATACAATCTCTCACTCTTGCTTGGGTGTCCACTGAGGTTAGTGCATGTTCTACGGAAGTCCGTGCAATGGCTACGGATTCACGTAACTCCGTAGTGCACTACGGAGTTATGGAACATAATTTCGTAGATTATGGGTTTGGGCCGAAAAGTGTCAGGGATGTCTCTAATGTCATTTGGGACTATGTGCGAACATTGGAATTTTCAATTCAATCTTCTTGAATCTACCAAATCTTAAGTGAAATGCAGTAGTTCCTGTACGAATTTAACCATAGGGTACACAAGAAAACTTGGACCTCACTGTAATATCTGTACTGCATTCCGTAGAAAATCCGTAACGAGACCAAATTACATACGGATTTTTGCTACGATCCGTAGCGCCGTAGAAACTACGGTCCATAGAAATGCCAACATTATTGAGGTGCTGTACTGCATCTACTATCTCCCACATACTCGCACATTATCTGTGACTGCTGCTTGGGGGCCTAGCGTGGCTGTGCGAGGTGTTACACAAGCTTCGTTTGTGACAGGGCACGTTCTCTTGCAGGGTCCCTTTGTGACAAAGTACCTGTTGTGACAGGGTACTTTCTGTGAAGGGTTCCTTGCCTGAATGGGTAGATTGTCGCTGCATGCCGCCTCGCCTGCTCCATACTCCGTCCAAGTTTATCAGGGTGTCTGACGATCTGACATAGGACGGAGTATGTTTCTGCTGCCTGTTGTTTGGACATTACCCAATGGACTGGGTACCTCGTCTGTCCCTCCATGAGGCGACACACGGCTATGTCTTGCCCTGTCACTTCGATATCAAGCAGCAACCGAAGGGCATGTTCAGCGACGTGAGCGAGAGAACACACTGTCCTAGTGAGGGGGATCAGCATTTGTTGCGACTACATTCATGGACGGTCATTGGCTGGGGGCCTTGCTCGTGGGCTGCTGCCACTGCTGCACGGGTGGGTCGGAAGCATAGCATTCTGCAGAAGCGATACTAGGCACATCATCAAAGAGCCAAAGGACAATTTGTGTTTGTGTTGGACACAGTCTGATGATCAGAACTGCGTGGTGTAATTACATGGAAGTAACGGCCCGCTTTGCATAATGCAGCGACGCATGCACTGCCATGTACAACAGCTGCTGAGGTGTTGGGGTGCAAAAGCTTGCCTTACGGCTTTGCCTCTCATTGCTGCAGCTTCCTCGTCCGCCTGAAGGTACAGCTGTTGCCCGTCTTGTTTCTGCGCATACTACAAGTGAATTAGGAATTGACACCCAGAACACATATGTATGCATGCCAGCCGGCAGGGCAACACATCTACAAATATGCTTATGCATGTACACGGCAGTACAAATACGAACAGCATCCCTGATGGCCAACATACCGTGACCCTAGGGTTGCATGTGGAACCCGTGGACATCCCCACATTGCGTGCCCTACACCACTTTATCGTGTCAGCCACCCCCCCCCCCCCCCCAACAAACATGCACACAATACCATCACCACCACACACACAGACACAAGTGTGGGAATGTACTGCCCAACAACCCGGTAATAACCCCCCTCAGGATACATCCGGGCCACTTCACCCTCTTACCTATATTAAGCTACGTACATACTCCGATCAATAGAGTCAAGTGTGTGGCACTGTCTGGTGGTGCGTTCTACAAGTGGGCTGAATAGTGTTGTACTCGTAGTAGCATAAGTGGTAATCCTATTACCACCTTCCTCCCTAAAGAAGAGACTTCTCTTTTTAAAAAGGGGGGGGGGGGGGGGTATAAATAGTACTACATCATTCAGGCAGCGAGTCCCACCCATGGTGGGCCACCATGGGCCCTTCAGGCCCACCATTGAGAAGACTCGGCCCTGTTCAGGGCCCCTGAAACGGGCCCAAGGTACCCCGTGAAACCGGTTCCCGTCCCCACAGCACGTGGGACCATGCTAAGATTCCCGAGAATATCACATCCCAGATTCCCCGCCGGGGGAAGCGATGAAGGTAAGGAAGGGCATGCCCATCAGCAACAGGGCGAAGCCGCAATTCAAAAACCGGACACAGCAAACTTGAGTGATCATAATTCCTAGAACTGCCATTCGACCTGGAATCTAATATTTCAACGCCCGTACTGTAAGAGGATCATCTCATCCGACACTGACGACGTGACTTCGAGGAGTAGACACCATGACTCTGCTTTCCAGGAATAGTGTTGAACCGTTGGTGCGTCAAGTGAGCATCAGCAAAGACAAGGTTAATGTTGACTTCACTGTTGTTGTTGCGGTCGACGGGAGTGAGGTGCGCAACCCTACTGCGTCCAAGTGAGGCGAATATGAAGTTCTCAGATGTGGTGTTTGCTTGATTTAAAATACAAATTCTCTCCGAGGGCTTGTACTTTCGCTTAGATATGGGGTGGGGCGGAACTGCACGTGCGCAGGTTTCTCAAAAGGTCGTGGATGCTGCTATAAAGATATATAGGCCAGGTACGAGTTCCGACAATGAAAGGAACTAAAACTAATGATAATTCCTGATATATTTATTCGTATGGCATTTATTTCGAATGAACAAGAAGCCTGGCTGTTGGAGCGGTAGGGATGTACTTCCACCTCGTCAACGTCGTCCTAAACCCCTCCACAGGAAATTTGAAGCCGCATCAGAACTTAATTGCAACAGGAGGCGATCCAAACGTCCTCGCTGTGCAGCAACTCGATGAGGTGCGATCCCTAGACAATTGCAGGCACTTGGGTTCAGTCCTGTACCTAGTTGGGGAGCCTCATTCAAACTTTGTGCGAGGCCTTGTCTATCATGTACACTAAACAAAAAAAAGGTAGAAAGATGTGTTGCCTATACAGAACGTGGTAACTGGCTTGAGTTCATGTGCTTTGCATGGCCGCCACTCAGAACTAAGGTCCTTGTCTCGCTTTAGCGAGGAACCCTGAGAATGGGGTATGTTATCAACAAACTCACGCATCTCATTGATGTTGAAGGTGGATGGACACCATGCGCTATGCATGCATACAAGTCCTTTTTCTGCTTGTGAATTTCCCACCTTAAGCCACTATTAGCCACTCAACCTGCTCGTGCAGACAAGAAGCACTAA
>KV908636.1:47410-67410 GCA_002005505.1 Botryococcus braunii
TCGAAATGGGTCTTTTGTGAAGGTACGTGTTTTTGATGCAGCTACTGCACATTGTGGAGGCCTTAGCCAAAACAGGCCACTTTACAGTTGTGGCAGTGACGCGCCCGCTGGAATTTGAAGGGAGGGTAAAGGTGGAAGCAGCAGACCGCCTCATAGTTGCTTTGGAGGAAGCTGCCCATCTCGTCGTTGTCATTGAGCAGGTGATCTTTCATGGGGTACTCAAAGATTGCGTGTGGAGTTTCACATTTTCTTAACTAAGTAAAGCGGGAAGGACAACGTGGGCCGACAAAACTCAATTTCATCGATTGGGTCTGATTGTTTCCTTTGCCCCATGTACCATCAAGAGGTCTCCCAAGAAACTGTAACGGCAAGTGCAGTAAGGGAGGGACGGTCACGAAGCCCCCAACAACTACATTCCTTGGACCACCAGGACAGGAAGGCTGGTGGCCGCTGCGACAGGCTCAGGCTTGATCTGAAACATTAATCAATCCTCTTTATTCTGGGAAATGTTTAAGAAAGAAGTGCAGGCACATATGCTGGGGGCCTAAGGGGAACGTCATGTTTTCTTGACATAAAATGCAAGAAGCAAGGCCAAGTCAAGGGTGCCCAGTTGTAATAGGAGAAAATTTGGTCTGAGGTTATGCCAAAAGGCTCTGTCCTGTTTTGTCACAATTGGTATTACCCGGAATCTTCTGAGGTTGCCCTGCTTTGATATTCTGAGACATAGCGTTGTTTGTGGATGTCAGGATGTTGAGGAACTATATTTTGGTATGGCTGGGATTGCAGGATGTACTGGCCAAGGTTTTAACAAATGCAAGTGGCGCGCCCATGACTGTTGCAGAGGCTACCCTGATTGCTGACAATGCTCTGGAGCACAGTGTGCGATGTGTCCTTGCTGCATTGGCTGCTCCCGAGATCCTGAAATCCCACAAAGGTCACTCACGGCTTTCAGGAGTTAGTCAAAGTAGCAAAGCTACAAATGTTGCTGATGAGTGACCTTGAATGAGCCAAATCTCCGCCTGCTCCTCGTGCTTGTTCCGTTGCTTGGTGTCCCCCCCCCCCCCCCCCCAAAAAAAAATAGCGTGTGGCACTGTTTGGAAAACAAAACGCAATGGATAGTGATTTTGGACCATGACTTCAAAGTACACACAACTCAAAACACACTTGATTTTTAGGTATCGTCTTAGATTCACCTCAGGCTGTGGTTCTGATGGTACCAGGTAAGGTGGTCTGGCATGGGAGAGACTCAAGGCGGCAGGGGCGGATGCTGTGCCCGCCGCTTCTGCAGATGCTGACCTGCCCCGGCACTGGATCACTTGGCCGTGGCGTGGCCTCAGCCTCAGTCGATATAGCTCACCAGGCAGGCATGCAGAATACCCTCATGCATTTGGCCTCCGACGCAGTGCGGGCCGCTGCTGAGTCCCCGTTCTTGGAGACTGCTGCTGGGCGCACGTCAGCGATCCTCTGCTGCCTCAGCCTTCCTCCTGAAACTTATCTCTCTCCAGGTTTTTGTCTGCTTTCTAACCCCCGCCCCTCTTTGCTTGCGTCACCTCCGTGCCCCCACCCCCCCTTAGCATACAAAAGAGTGTCTCTTCTGAAGGGGCAGAGGGCACACACACACACACACACACACACACACACACACACACACACACACACACACACACACACACACACACACACACACACACACACACACACACACACACACAGAGAGAGAGAGAGAGATAGAGAAGGGGGGGGGGGGACGAGCGCGAGCGTGTGCGTGTGAGTATATGGGGCACACTTGCACAGAGGGGCCCAAAATCTTGGACATTCCTGAGATGCTGTTGATCTATGCCCAATTCCAGAAGCAGATCATCTGCTCCTTAGGGCACTGGAAGGGGCCCTCAGCCCCGAGGGGCCCAAAAGTGGAGGCGTTCCTGAGAGGCTGTCTTGATTTACACCAGTTTCTATGAGCAGATTGTCTGCTCTTCTTGCCAGCTGGGTGCCTCTTGGTTTCCATTATAGTGCATGAGGGGAGTGTAAGACAGAGCTTCCGCCTGAGGCAGATACGTGCATATAACCCCATTTCTGTGGCATGAGGATGGATAAGGCGTGCTTTTTCATTTGTACCCTTTGAGCAGCACCTTATTAGCAAGGTAATAAGCTGAGTCAGGTCCGGGTCCTGCAGATGGGGAGGGGCAGGCAGCGGCTCGGCTGGCAGCCCAGGCTGCTGTTGGCGCATTGTCTGCTATCTGTTCCTGCGATGAAGTCGTTACAGTGACAACCATATTGGATCCGGCCTCTCCTTCACTGCCCCAGGTAAATTTCTACCCTACTTCTATTCAGACGTGGTTTGCGGGATGCCCATAGTCTCTTATGTGAGGAGGGGAGATGGACGGGCACTCTGTATGTTAACTGCTTGTACTTGTCAGAGAAATGTCGAAAGGAGCTTGTACTATACATAGTGATGTACATGATGTCCTGAGCAGTGTTCATTGTGGCCCATCTGGTGGTTGCCTTCACAAATTATTTCGTAAGGAACACGACATTGTGCCATCTCGTTGAGGTAGGTTCATTAATGATTCACTACAGCATTGTAGAAATCTGCCTCACGCTGTCTTTCTCCAACGTTCAGCGACCTGGATAAAACACCCACAACAAGGGAGTTGTTGGTCGAGCAGGAGCGGGAGCTGAAGGTTGAGGCTTCCCTGTTGATGCTTCGCACCACTATGCTGCCAGAATCAGCATCAAGCAGCCAAGGCAGTGGGGAAAACGGCATGTCTTCCCTGTCATTTACAGACCCTGTGGTTGTGGATGTTCCTTCTGCAAGCCCTTCCAAGTATGCCATCCTCTTCTCCCACAAAGACCTAAACGTCCCCTGTTGGGCTGTGCTCGGCGAAAGCTTAGTTAAAAGACACATGTAGGCGGTCCCGTTGGACACTTACGGGCTGGTTCTGGGTGCTCCTTGCATATGTATGGTGCTAGCTCTTGTGAGAGGTCTTCGATGCTTTTCCATGGGGGGAATATCTCAAAGGGACATAAAGGCATTTCGGGATTTTGTTGGTACATGAAGTACACATGCTGGAGCCCTCCCGCCTGCTTAAAAGTTTCAGTTGGTGGATGACAGGACTCAACTTTAAGAGTCTGCATAAGCAGATGCTGAACCTCAATATTGACATGGGTGGAAAGTGTGTCAATGGATTGGAGTCATATTTGGGACTCTGGAGGATGTGACACATGCCAACCAGCCTCAGATTCCCACGGCTTCAGGCGCTTCGCATGTAATAACACATCCTTGGAGGGAAACAGGAACCAAGCCAGGGCAGGCAAACGGCTGGGCAGCAGCAACTGGAGTGCCATGTCAGCACTGGCAGGCGGTACAGCACAGTCCCGGCCCCAACGAGGCGCTGCAGCGCCAATCTGGTCCCCGCCACCCCGCACCAGCCAGTTCTCTGAAAAGGTAGAGCAAGGTCCAACCTTAGAATATGGTGGCTAGGTATCAAGTAGCTTTCCTTTCCTTTCCTTCTAGTGCTAATATCCAGACTCTGCAAGAGCGGCTGGTGCTTTCATCCTGCATGCAGATGTGAGCCAAATTGTTCAATAAAAACCCCTGTCTCATGGGACATCCACACAGTTGTGCTTGGCCTCCGCGTCCTTACATTTATTGCAGTCCTCTTCAATCATCGTTTAGTTCCTTTCTTCTTCCCCGTGTGACAAAGCCCCCAAAAACATTGCAGGATGCCACTTCCCAGCTCTTGCCCCCAGAGTGCCTGTGGTTAAAATAATTTCAGGTAGCTCAGACTATCCGATTTAATAATGCAGCAGAGTTTTTGGGTTCTCATGGCTGCAGCATTGAAGATGGAAGTGGGTATCCTTGGTGAGGTCGAATCATTAGAACAAACAAATACATGAGGGCAGGGAATGCTGACAGCACCATTCAGTTACAGGATAACAAGCTTCCGTGTTGCCTTACCTGGGTGCATGAACTGCCGTTGATGAGGCAGGAGAAGGTTGCCTATGACTTTTCAAAACCACACACCATAACGCTGCCTTGCTTGCTCACTTTTCGTCTGAGTGGGAATTTGCATTGCCAGGCATCATCCAGTGCGCCTAAGCAGCAACTTCCACCTTTGACAATTGGTTGGCGTGAAGAAAGCAAGGGAGAGGAAGAAGAAAGCATTGGAGATCGTCTGGTCGATTCATTCACCGCTCAGTCCCTTGATCTGCCACCTCAGGCTGCCAAGGTGCGGTTGTCAACCTGATCCTCTGCTTGAGGTCAAGATTAATATCCATGCTTAGTGCAGCACTGCCTGGGCTACTACAATGTTGGTGCATTAGTGTGAGACAATGCCACAATTATCCCAGAAGGTTATTCCTGATAAGAAACTGGGAGGTCAGCCATATTTGAGGCACAGAAGATGCTTCTGTAGGCTTTTTAGCCTCTGCTGCACAAGGTGTGTTAGATTCTTCTGACGATTATGTCTAATCGACAAAGCCAACGGACTAGCACTCCATCGACTGTTAACATGTGTGTGTAGGTGTGTGGGTGGGGGTGTGTGTTGGGTGTGCGCCTTGTGTGTGTGTGTGTGTGTGTGTGTGTGTGTGTGTCTGTCTGTCTAAATGTGTGTGTGTGTGTGTGTGTGTGTGTGTGTGTGTGTGTGTGTGCGTGTGTGTCTGTGTGTGTGTGTCAGTGTCTGTGTCTGTGTCTGTGTCTGTCTGTCTCCCCTTTGTACTCTGAAAAGGGTTTGCAGAACGATCACCCATCTTTGGGAGGGTGGATTCAGGGGTACGTGTGGAATTAGTACTGTTCCTTCACAGTGGGGGGCTACTGGCCAAAGGTTCAGGCTGGGTTGAGGTCGGCATTCAGAACAGGGAGATGGGCACTTCGGTTTGAGTTTCCCTTAAATTCCATGACCTGAATCTCCCATTGGAATAGTTGAAGGGCCAGAAGGTAAGGTTGCAATACGCTGCTTCCAGTTCTAGGGCTAGTAGCAGCTAGTAGAGCTAGTAGGGCTCCTGGCGTAAGAACCGTAGGTCCAGGTTTTAAGTTGATTTTGGACATTAAGACATGGCAGCAGGGTTGGCCGTTCTATGGACCGTAGTTTCTACGGATCTACATCTTCTCAAACATCCGTACGTAATTTTGCCTCGTCATGGTACGGAGTTGCAGTACAGGTATAAGTTTTTTCTGCACTGCGGGGTTGACTTTGTACAGGAAAGGCTGTATTTCACTCAAGATCTGGTAGATTCAAGAAGATTCATTTAAAGTTTCTAAGGTTGGCACATTTCTGACACTTTTCGGCCCTATCCCTATTCTATGGAATTTCGATGCGTAAATCCGTAACGAATCTGTAGCCATTGCATGAACTTCTGTAGAATTGGCCAACACTACATGGCAGGTGTACAGACTAAAAAGGGTTTGCATGGCATTATTTTTCCCATGCTCACCTTGTTTTGCACACCGTTGTATATTAGGTATAAAAGGATTTCACAAAGATCAAAGTTGCTGCGTGTCCGGGAGCAGTGGAGGAGGCAGCAGCGGGGCCAGGCAGCGCCGCGGCCTCGCCTGATTGTGACAGAGGCAACAGAGGCCCTGTGGGAGTCTATGGATGAGGACGCAGGGGGCTTAGGGAAAGGCCTTCGGAGTTTGCTCACAGGCAGCCGTACTTCGGGCGCCCGCGACGTCGATGTGCGGGAGCGCACTTCCGGCATCTTGGAGCGTGACCGAGCCGAGTTATGGGAAGTTGATTGACTACATGAATACAATGTTGTGGGGATGCTTGTATGGAACGCCGGGAAACAAAACATTGGCGTGGGATAGGAAAGCCTTAAATCATGCAAGCATGCAGTGCTTTTTATGGGTTGGCTGGGCTTTGCCTACATACATTGTTCGACCTGATAAGGCTTTTTCTATTTTGACGGCTTCTTGCAGATGCAACGATTGTAAGTTGCTGTTCGCCCCCCCACCCCCAAAAAGAGCCCAGTGTACACCTATTGTGCTTCTAACGCTGAACATGCTCAGGGAGAAATAGGTGAGTGGTTTCTGGATTAAGGTCGGGCCAGATCTTGCAGTAAATAGGTCCTAGAAGTGGTAATATACCTGCTTGTGGTCCTCAGCAATCCGTATAACCCATATCCTTTTGGTCTCATGGCGCCAATGTTTTTCCTTCCTAAACTATGGTGTGGAGATGTTTCTGGGTTGCTTTGTTTCTTTATTTTATTCATGATTCACAAGCTTGTACAGGTCAAATGTCATGCGAATCTTGAGTGGTACTTGTGGAGCTTTCTAATTGAAAGCAAACTGTATTACAAATCACGTTCAGACTCGTGTTGGACTTCAAATCAGACAAACTCTTTGAGAAATTAATGTCTTGGCTTGCGCATATATCTTGGGAGTCTTAGCTTGTAAGGCTCAAAATCAATTTGCAGCTTGCAGCTTTTGGCAGGCATGGTTTTAATCTAAATGGAGCCTCTTATTTGACATGTGCAATTGTCATGTTGCTTATAATGCGCAAATGACTTTGTTCTTCCACACACACAGAGGGGTGGGAGGGAGGGGGGGGGGGAGGGAGAGAGAGGGAGAGAGAGGGAGAGAGAGAGAGAGAGAGAGAGATAGAGAGAGAGAGAGAGAGAGAGAGAGAGAGAGAGAGAGAGAGAGAGAGAGAGAGAGAGAGAGAGAGAGAGAGAGAGAGAGAATGTGTGTGTGCGTGTGCGCGTGCGCATGATGGCGTGCATGCCTGTGATTGGCTGGCTTTCACCCTTCCAAGTGGGATGACTACAGGTGTCTGTAGTCACCGTCGATTCAAGTAACGGACCACACCAAAAGAGAAGAATTACATCAAGCCAGCCCAAAGGGCTGATGAGATGGAAAACCAAACACAGAAGCAACAATACACCGACAGAAACCTAACACAAACCCTAAGAATCAAAAGGGCCCACCCCGCACAAACTCGACTTCAGCTGTGTTTCCTGCCACTGGCCACTGGCCAGTATGCTTCGGAAACATTTTTCTGCTAGTAAAGTATGCGATGACAACCTGCGACATTAGACTGTCGATCGGGTCTTGTGGTGGGTTGCTATTTTTGAATACGTCAGGGACATAAACCATGAAAATTCTTAACCTGCCGCGCTTTGATCACGTAGATAGCCTGCAACTACTGAGGAAGTACAGTATGAAAGGGGAAGTTTCACAGAACTTGCCCTCCTAAAGCACATTCGTCATTGCAAACGTGGCATTAGGTGAAGTCTGGGGCCTACTTCCATGATTCTGGTCGCTTCAATATCAGTCAACGCGGCAGAAATAATGCAAAAGTGAAGTTCCTCACCCAATCAAAAGAAAAATTTAATCAAAAATTTGCAAAAATGTCGGATAATACCCCGTAAAATTCCAATTACAGTTCTGCAAGTTCCTGCGCACCACAAGAAATGTCGAGTACAGCTGATCAAGAGCCGACATTGACGCGAAATCTACAGCTTCGACGTGGAGTCCACACCGAGCATTTCTACCGATATAATTTTAGTCACCTGGCGTGCAGAAAGGCCAAAATCCAGATCCCCGTAATTCACAGCGGATCCGCGCAGAGGGCATTGCGCTTCCTGATTTGGTGCCGTGTTCGCGACTATCAGCTCTTCCCTATGGCTAGCTTTGCAAGCTGGTCGATCTGACTACTTTATATTTCAAGTAATGGCTTACGATGTTTGCGCTGCAGTGGAATTGGTTTACATTCTCGAACTCCTTGTTCGGCGCCGGCGGCAATAAGCATGTCGCGGCCGGCCCTTTTGGGCTTGGTCTGCCTATTGACGTTACTTTCAGGTATGCCGTCCTGACAACTGGTAGCTATGCTGGCTGCCTCTTATTTTGGGGAGACGTTTGAATGGCCGATATCCGTGGAGACCCACTTGCGAGCTTTGAATTCACTGTTGGTACAGGATTGACCGATCATCATCCTCACTTTCGCTTCATATGCCCTATGAATCATCCTTATGATGGACTGTAGGCTCTGGGTTAATCTGAAGACTCGGGACAGCTCACTGAGTCGTGGGGGCCTGAGGTATTGCAGAATCAGGAAGCTTGCCTATCAAAGGCACGGCCAATCTAACAATTACAAAAACTCCGGAAGCAATGGCTGAAGAGGTGTGGCAAGACCCGCTCTGGCATGTGGACAACGTCTCCGTCATGCGCTCACGGCCGTTTAAATTGCTTAACAATCGGTTGCTGCGGCAGGTCAACGTAACAGAGTCTTCCCGGTTGGAAATAAATGGGAAGAAGCTTCGTTTGCCCTGCTTCCTTCGCCAAACGGACGACCCGGGGATACGAAGGTCAGCACAGCAGTACAGCCCTCCATTCTTGGGATTCTTTTTTGGGGAGTCAGCGGGCATCTTCAGGCACATGGAATATCTTCCACAGCCAAGTTGGTGGGGTGCTGTTATATGGGGTGGACATCAGGAGTCTACTGGCAGGAAGGGGACGTGTGTGCTATCCTTCAAACAATGTCACTGCCATTTACCACTTCCTGCCTCAAGCCAAAGGTTGAAATTCATTAATTTTCAATTGATAGGCAACTAATAGCTTCAAATGCAGCATTCTCCCACTTCAAGCAAGGAAGATATGCTCGTCCTACTGTGACCCCCTCTTCCACCTCCATAACCCTTTCAGAGTAGACCTGTTTCTCTCCCCTGGTTTTCTGGGCTCAAAAGCGATCTTTTCAGCTCCAGATGGAGGGTTCAGCATGTGAGACTTGAGTGACACACGCTGTACGTTGACACTATGACTAACTTGGGGTGTTACTTCTGCAGCAGAACCGGAGGTCAATCTGGAAGTGCAACGGGACGGGACGGGACGGGACTGGACGGGAGAAGGTCACTGCTTGGCCAGGGGAAAGGAGATCGCTCGAGGGAGACCCAGGGGGGCAGGGGGATTGACCTCCTGACAGCAAGTGGAAAGCCCCCACAGCCTCCCCAAGGGGTCTCAGACTTTGGTCTGTCATCAGTGCTGGTTCAGCAAGTTACAGTCCCACCACAGGCGCCTGCTGTGCTGATTTCTGGCTCGCCTTCACCTCCTGCGTACCCCCCGCCTGACATACCCTCTGCCAGGCTTCCCCCAGAGCCTGCGTCGACTCATACCCCCTTCACGTCCGTCTCCCCGCTCCCTCCTCCTAGCACACCAGTTTCCGGAGGGACAATCCTGCCTTCTTTTCGGCCCATAAGAACGGGATCCCCCCAAGATCCACTGTTCGGCAGCCTGCCGCCGCCAGTGCCGCCCACCCTCTTGCCTCCTCCAGGGCTCGCCCCACCCAGACTCCTCTACCCTCCGCCTCCGCCAGACTCCGTCTCTTTTCCCTCTGGACCGCCCAGTGACCTCTTCACCGTCAGCCCCCCACAGGCTGCGGTGCCTCTCCTTGAACCCCCGCCTCCACCCATGGCACCAGTCTCTGCCATGGTACCGCCACCGGACGCTTTCACAACGCCGCCGATTCCCCCCGGTTCCCCTCCTCAGACGCCATTGGGCCTTGATGCGCCTGTGGCCGCACCTCAAGCTGCAGCCCTCTTTATGCCGCCTCCGCCCGCTGATGGGGGAGCGGCGCCCCCGATGCCTCCAGGCTCACCTGCAAGTTTCTTTTGGGATTCCCCACCACCGGTCCCGCCAACGCCATTGGCGGGCCCCCCCGTGGCTAGGCCAGCCCTCAGTGAGGCGTCCCCGCCAGGTCTCCAGGCCCCCAGCGGGCCCTCAGGGTCAGATTCCCAAGCCCCTGTTGCAACCCCACAGCCTGGTGAGTTGCTACCCTTCGGTCCCCCGCAGCCCGCCAGCCCTTCGACCCCTTCCGCTCTGCCCACCACTGCCAGGCCCCTTGCCTCCGCTCCACCTCAAGATGACCCTGGTTTCTCCCCGCCGCCATCACCCGGCACGCTTCCGCCACCACCGTCGCCCCCACCCACCGCCCCGCCCCTCCTGTCTGAGACGCCGCCGCCCGATGCGACCCTGTTGGATGTCCCCCGCTTTGGGGCCGGACCTCCGATGCCGGGCACAGCAGACGGCCCTTCTTCCCCGACGCCGGGGCCTGCGGATGAGCCCCTTTTCACGGGTCTGCTGCCGCCTGCACCAATCGTCGCTGCCACACCACCACCCGCTCTTGAGCCTGTCCTCCAGCTGGGCCCTCCCTCTGATGCGGGTCCCTTTGGGGCCACTTCACCATTGCCCTCCGGGGACGGACCTTGGTCTCCCCCAGCCCCGGACGCTACTCCCCCCTCCGCATCTGCTGGATCTCCCAGCACCGGCGAACCAGGAGGGAGCGGTGCCTCAGCAGTCCCGACAAACTTGGTTGGAGACGACCCCAGCAGTGGCGCGCCAGCAAGTAGTAACCCAGACAGTGTCGGGAGTCCCGCTGGATCCCCCAGCAGCGGCGAACCAGGAGGGAGCGGTGCCTCAGCAATCCCGACAAGCTTGGTTGGAGACCCCAGCAGTGGCGCGCCAGGAAGTAGTATCCCAGACAGTGTCACTGGTTCCCACAGCAGCGGCGAACCAGGAGAGAGTGGTCCATCAGCAATGCCAACAAGCTTGGTTGGAGACCCCAGCAGTGGCACACCAGGAAGTAGTAACCCAGACAGTGTCGGGAGTCCCGCTGAGTCTCCCAGCAGCGGCGAACCAGGAGGGAGCGGTGCCTCAGCAATCCCGACAAGCTTGGTTGGAGACCCCAGCAGTGGCACGCCAGGAAGTAGTAACCCAGACAGTGTCACTGGGTCCCCCAGCAGCGATGAACCAGGAGGGAGCGGTCCCTCAGCAATCTCAACAAGCTTGATTGGAGCCCCGGGCAGTGGTGGACCAGGCCTGAGTGATACCCCAGACAGTGTGGGGAGCCCCAGTGGGTCCTCAAGCAGTGGCAATCCCAGCGAGACGGGTCCCACGGAGACCCCGACAAGCTTGGTTGGAGCCCCCAGTAGCGGTGGGCCGGGCCAGAATGAGGAGCCACAGGGGATGGGTGCGGCGCCAGGTGGCGGGGAACCAGCAGCAAGTGGTCCCTCGGGGAGCCAGGGAGCGTCTCTGGGCCCTCAAGCAGCGGCGGCTCAAGATCAACTGATGAACCGAATGGCGCCGGTACTCCGGTGGGGTTCCCTAGTGGTGGAGCGCCAGGAGATGCTGGCAGCCTCCCTGGGGGTCCTGGCAATGGAGATTCCACAGAAAGTCGTTCGTTACCGGACGCAGCAAGCCCCTGGGGTTCCTCAGGGACTGGGAGTCCTGGCCGCTGGGAGGACTCAGTAGGTTCCAGCGGTTCCTCGAACAGGCAATCGCCTGGCACATCTGCTGGAAGGCATGAGGGTGCTGAAGGGCCGAGTTTGTCGGGGAATACCACCCCATTCCCCTTTGGGGCACCAGTGGATGGAGGCGACCCATGGAAAGGCGGGTCCCGCCAGGGCACCGCAGGGTCCCCTGTGGGAGGCCCTGCAAATCGGTTCCCAGGTGTTGGGTTCAACCGCGATGCCGCAGACGCCCCAAAGGGCTCCAATGGCAATGTGGAAGTCCTTGGCGGCGAGTCCTCCAGAACCGATGAGGGCCGTCCTCCGCAGGGGGCTAGAAACAACAGGGACTCAGACCGAGGAAACAATGGCAACAGCCCCGACCCCGCGGACGCCAGCATGGCCGGTCCTGCGGCTCCCACTGGCAGCGTGGGCCGGGGAGGAGAGGACCTTGCTGAAGGGCCTGGGGCCAGCCAGCAAAGCCCCAATCTCCCAAGTCCTGCAGCGACTTCCGCGCCAGTTGACAGCCCTCCTGCGGAGAGTCCCCAGGGCCCTGAGGGGCTTGGCCCCTCGGGACCAGTTCCCTCCGACGCCGGCGCGCCTGCCCTACCGCCCACAGCGGTTTTGAGCGAGACAGGTTCGGGAGGCAAAACTAGTGAAGGTGACAGTGACAGTGGCAACCCTGATTCTGGGAGCAGTACAAGCGATGGGAAACCTCCCCCAAATTTTGGGATCCCCCCCTCATCGCCACAGGGCCCCCCCCCAAGCCCGCCCCCTCCACCTCCTCCGGTCCCCCAAGCCCAGGCCGCTCCCCCTCTGGGGGAACTCAATGGCCCAGGAAGCTCAGGGTCTGACCCTGTTGGAACAGGCGTGGACCTCTCAGAAGGTGGGCCCAGGCCCCCAGATACTCCCGGGGATGGTGCCACGCAATCACCTCCACCGCCTGACAGTGGGACCCTGACGGGTACCCAGGAGGCCCTTCCAATAGGGTCCAACAGCGGAGACACCAATGGGGAACAGAAGAGCCCCCCACCTGCCGCAAATCCCCCGCCCGTGGTGGTCCTGTTCCCCCCGCCTCCCTCGGCCCCATTTAGCCTTGTCACCGGGGATCCCGGTCCCCTGCGGAACCCTGGAGGGTGGCCCCCTGGGGCGCCAGTGCCAGATTCTGCGCCGCAAGCGCCGCCTGCTAAGAGGCCCCCGGAGTTTTCCCCGCCTGCCCCTCTATCGCCTTCTCCTCCGCCCACCAGTCTTGGGGCAACCACAGGTATGCATGACTGCAGTCCTGCCCTGTTTTCTGAAGGTGGGGAAAGCAGGTTCTGCTTTTTTTTGTTTTTTAAATGAATGTAATAAAATAAAGAGCGAAGAGGAGGAGGAGAAGGAAGAGTTTACACAACAGCAAAGAAGAATACATAGAAATTGTGTTAGCGGGGACTTCAGACATTGCCCTTCTGTACAGAACTGCCCCGCCGGCCTCTCTTGTTCCCTGCAGCATTGAGACACAAATCCCTCTGCTTGGACGCGGTCATCCCTTTTAACATGTGCTTTCAGAAATCCTCTCTCTCTCTCTCTCTCTCTCTCTCTCTCTCTCTCTCTCTCTCTCTCTCTCTCTCTCTCTCTCTCTCTCTCTCCCCTCTCTCTCTCCCTCTCTCTCTCCCTCTCTCCCTCTCTCTCTCTCTCTCTCTCTCTCCCTCTCCCCCCCCTCTCTCTCTCTCTCTCTCTCTCTCTCTCTCACACACACACACACACACACACACACACACACACACACACACACACACACACACACACACACACACACACACACACACACACAGGGAAAAGTGTAATGACAGACAGGGAGGGGCGCTGTGCATATTGGCAAACTATGGTTGGACCACCACCTCAAACTTCATGGCTGGACATGCTTGTTGCAAATGGGCAGAAGAGTGCTGGTTCCATCAATAGACAAGTACAGCTCCATTGTTAGATATGAACACATGGAGTTCACACACCTGTGCTTAATATGTCTGAATGCGCATTTCTGCTGGCCACGCAGGAGGCAAGCAGCCGCTGACAAGCAACCTGATCAATAGCGACAGCGCTCCTCCAGGTGCCGTCACGTCTCCAGCCGCGAACAGCCAGGCAGAAAGCGGGGAGGGCGATTCCGACGAAAGTGATGCTGCACCTGCAGCTGCAAAGGGTAAGTCCATAGAAGTGGGGAACGCCACCGCTGCTGCAGGGCCCCCCGTGAAGCGAGCGGTGGTGGTCACCAGCGTCGTTGAGGAGGACAAGCCCAAGGGCAGCATTCAGGGGCCCGAAATCAGCTCCAAAGAGCTGCTGGCCCTTGGCTTCAATCCTCGACGTGAGTCCCCCCTCCCTCCCTCTCTGCCCCCGCCCTCAAAACACACACGCACGCACGCACGCACACACACACACACACACACACACACACACACACACACACACACACACACACACACACACATAGCATGCAGGTACCAGTGCACGCACAGGCGCGCGCACACACGCATGCACAGGCACGCGCACACACACGCACACACACACACACACACACACACACACACACACACACACACACACACACACACACACACACACACACACACACACACACACACACACATAGCATGCAGGTACCAGTGCACGCACAGGCACGCGCGCGCACACAGACACACACACACACACACACACACACACACACACACGCACGCACACACACACACACACACACACACACACACACACACACACACACACACACCCCCACACACACACACACACAGACACACACACCCCCACACACACTGCATGCAGGTACCCGTGCATGCATGGACGCACGCATGCACACGCGCGCACACACACGCAGACCCACACATACACACAAAGAGAAAAAAGAAACAAAAAGGAACAACCAAGAGAGAGAGAGAGAGAGAGAGAGAGAGAGAGAGAGAGAGAGAGAGAGAGAGAGAGAGAGAGGAAAGAAGGAAAAGGGGAAGCCCTGGGCAGCACTGGTGGTGGGGGCTTAGGTAAACCCCATGTGCGCCCTCCATGACAGTACTGTGTGTGTCAATGCAGCTTCGGACCATGAGCAGTGTCCCAACGCCCAGTCCTCTCCGTGGATTTCGGTGTGGCCTCTCCCGCCTTTGGCTATGGAGGCTGCTATATCAGATAGCGGGCCCACCCACAACCCGCCACCCACCCCGGCCCGAAGATTACTCCTCGGCGCAACCTCGGGCCTTATCAGGCAACCTAGAGCGCCTCCGGACAGGGCACTGTCTCACGAGTCAGGCGGGAGCCTGATCAGGCCGCCTCCACCGCCGCCGGGTGCTCCCGGAGCTGGACCTGCCACGACAGGCATCCGGCGCCCCGCGGGACTCGGAAGCCGTCAGGACCACGAGGCACCTCGCCTGAACAGGCAATCCTGGTCGGAGGCAGGGGCCAGGGAGGGGAATGGGTATGGCCTGGAAGGGAGTTCGGGGCTTCTGAGCCTGAACAGGCAAGGTCGCCCATCATGGGGGAGGGCCCTCGGAGAGGAGGAGCCGGACATCAGCCGCACTGCGAAGAGGAGCCCCCCGCCTCCCCCGCCCCTCGACAAGTGCAGCTTTGGGGACCCCTTCCGCAAACCGTCCTTCGGGGGCTGCTGCGAGGCCTGCAAGCAAGCTGCGCGCACCTACACCTACTACAAGGACTCTGACCTGGACCCCAGTGCGCCCCCATCCTCCTCACCTGCCCCTGGGGACTGTGTGTGCATGCGTGCGTGCGTGTGTGTGTGTGTGTGTGTGTGTGTGTGTGTGTGTGTGTGTGTGTGTGTGTGTGTGTGTGTGTGTGTGTTAAGGGCATGGGTGTTGAGGACTGAGCATGAAGGTTGGGATGGAAGACTGGGTGGGATGGAGAAGCTGCCAGGAGCTTCTCTCACCCTCCCTGGGCCCGCACGCTCGCGCACAACATCTCACATGGAGTGACACAAGGCCTTAGACTCATGCGCGAGTACACACACACACACACACACACACACACACACACACACACACACGCACACACATACACAGAGAGAGGGGGGGGGGAGGGAGAGACAAACACACATCCACATCCGGCCCCTCCAAATGCACACACGCATGTGCATGCTCGCGGACACACACACACACACACACACACACACACACACACACACACACACACACACACACACACACACAGACACACACACACACACAGTCAGAGAGAGAGAGAGAGAGAGAGAGAGAGAGAGAGAGAGAGAGAGAGAGAGAGAGAGAGAGAG
The DNA here is from genome assembly GCA_002005505.1 of Botryococcus braunii. Classification (NCBI taxonomy): domain Eukaryota; kingdom Viridiplantae; phylum Chlorophyta; class Trebouxiophyceae; genus Botryococcus; species Botryococcus braunii. The sequence continues at coordinate 62,907 of KV908636.1, forward strand.
AGAGAGAGAGAGAGAGAGAGCGCGAGAGAGAGGGGGGGGGAGGGAGGGAAGGAGACGAACATGCAAACACTCGCATACGCACAGTGCAGGCATAGCTATGGTCCCCACCAGAGCATATGCGAGAGAGAGAGAGAGGGAGGGAGGGAGGGAGAGAGAGAGAGAGAGAGAGAGAGAGAGAGAGAGAGAGAGAGAGAGAGAGAGAGAGAGAGAGAGAGAGAGAGAGAGAGAGAGGGGGGGGGGGGGGGAGGGATGGCGGGAGACCAACATGCAAACACTCGCATACGCACAGAGCAGGCATGGCTATGGTCCCCACCAGAGCGTATGTTGCTGCGTGACAGCACTGCTGACAGGCCCTTGCAGCGATAGGAAGGGAGGAGCAAGGATTCTGTGAAACGTTTCAATGCCGATGCATTAGCCACATGCCACAGCTATTATGGGCTCGTAATAGCCAGGGAAGGCGAGGGGTGAGGTTGCAATGCCCAAGATAGGAAGAGGGCTTGGACTTGGACACCTGACCACTGGGAGAGGTGGGAGGTTCGATCCCTCTGCAAAGACTTCGCTTCCATCACTTCCATCACTTTTTCCTTTCTTCATTCCTTTCTTCTCTGGGGAAGTTTGCAGCAGCGGATACTTGGAGTTCCCAAGCTACTGCTTGAAGCCAGTCAGAGGAGGCGGAGGCCACAACAAACATCAGAGATATTTGTTAGAATGAAATCAGCTGACGCTTGGCCTAAGGTAGAGATTTGAGTGAGACACTCCAGTTATATTGGGTGGGGGTGCTGTGGGCGCAGTGACTTGCTGCCTGGCTATCGCTGTGGACAGGTCAGCTCAGCGGCCCAAGTAGAGGCTGACGCACGAGACGCTTCCGTCGGCACCATCCAGTACGCATTCCGCTCTTTTGCCGTTCCTGAACATGGCAATGGGGTGTGGGAGCATTTGGGTCACTCCTTGGAAATTTCAAGACCGAATGGTGGGAGAGGCCACGGTCAAACAGTGGAAGGATTACACAGACCAGGTAGTGGGGAGAGCTCAAGACCGGAGAGCGGGAGAGTCTCCCGTCGCCGAGGTACAGCTGGGCGCTCATGTCATTGTTGTCTGCGAGGGAGAGCGAGAGAGAGGTAGGGAGGGATGGAGGGAGGGAGTGCCAATGGTGATGCTGCAAATAGTTTTAAGGCGGCAACTGCTGCCTTGGAGAGCTGTGTGAAACCCCAAAAACTGCTTAAACCGTCACATGCCTCGCGCAAGGCAATGTGCAGTGTACAATGATGGGTTTTCTGAAGCCGACAGGGTTCGAGGCAGCAAACCTTGGCTTGATTAGGAACCCGCTTCCGCAAGCAGGGAGGAAATGGGGTGGGAGGTTTTGCCGATGTTGCCTCCGCTGGAAAAAGTGGTATCTCACACTGCTGCTTCTAGTCTATTGACCTGTGCAAGTTAGTGTGGCTAAGCTGGCTCAGCCCCTTGCAAAGTGTCCCATCAAGGACTTTTTCTCCCCGGCTTAAGAGTGAAAATTGAAAACATATTCGAACCGCAAACCACGGTTTTCTCTTTGTTGCGATTTGAAGGAAGAAATATTACATCCAGGGCCAGGCACTAAAGACTTGTGCACATCTGCTTCGCACACCCCATCCCTGCTTTATGATGACAGCAGCCTGCTGGGAAAGCTGCCCACGGGGCCAGAAGAAGAAGGAAAAGAAGAAGTGTGCAGCAGCTAGCCCGTCTGAGATCCTTTGGCTTTGCGCAGGCTGGATCACATGGCTGGCTTGCTTCGACGATTGTAGAACATTTTCCAGGGGCGGAAGTCGTTACTCCAGATGCAGCTGAGTAACCTCCACATCCAGCTGAGGAAGCTCCAGATTTTAGCTGAGTAAACTCCACGTGCAGCTGAGGAAGCGTGCACTCCCAAAAACATGTAAGGTATCGTAACTATTACCTTGAACCAGAGGACGGTGATGGTACCATTCCTACATCCCCGGGCCTGCCTGCAGCTACATGTAGAGGGGCACAAATTCGGTTTGTCATGGCCCAGCTCCTCCTTTCAGAGTATTTATTAGGAGCGTCCCTGACCCATATACATTTTTTACAACAAACGTGTCCCATGCACGTGTGTACCAGCTTACGGCTGCCTACCCATGAAAAGTTGTGGGCAGGATCGGCCTGTGAAGCTTCTCCCAAGTGGGAGTCACGTGATGTACTTGTTGTGTTGGAGGTCGCGCCATCATAGCAGCTACGAGCCTCCAGCTGCTGTACTCCCAGAAGTCAGGGCTACATTTTTTGCAAACTCTTCGCCACTGTGGCATCACACCCCTGCCCGTGATGGACTTGGTGGCAGCGCCAGAGGATGTGCTCCTGAGCTCATCAGTGGCCAGAGGGTATGCTCAGTGGCCAGAGGATGTGCTCAGTAGCCGAGGGTGTACTGAGCAGCCACAGGCTGCGCTTAGTAGCCAAAAGGTGTGCACAGCATCCAGAGGATATGCTCAGCGCTAGAGGTTGTGCCGAGGAGGCGAAGGGTGTGCTCAGCAGCCGAAGGATGAGGTCAGTAGCCAGAGGATGTGCTAAGTGCCCGGTTTGTACATATGGCCTTTGTTTTTGCCGGTTTGAGGGCTTTCGCAAAGGGGGGCCGGGCTTAGGAAGGTAGGCAGGCAGGTAGGGAGGCAGAATTGAAGGAAGGAAGAAATAAGCACACTCGATGTTCCTGGGGGCGTTTTGGACAGCACGTGGTCTCCGAGTATATGTTTGAGGAGATCGAGGAGACTTGAGGAAGCGGATATTGAGAGATTGGGGCGCATGTCCTACACGGTTTCCTGCCCCACCTGGCTGGAAGACTGTTTGAAATACCAATACGGGCTGAGATGAGGCGGGGGGCTTGTGTTCCCAGCGGGACTGTGGTTATGATTTTGTGATGCGGTAGTGATTTGATGTACATACAAATAGGCCTGTAGATTAGATCATTATTCTGATAGGCCTGTACTGCTTGGCCCCTGGCGAAAAGGCCATGGTGTCATCCTGTGCCCTGGGTGAGTGATGCCGGCGCAATTGCCTCTGTCACTCGGTCCTTAAAAGGAATTGGTGTAAGCAGCATCCTGACACTTATGCTCGTGTTGGTTGCCAGCATGATTTTCAGCATGAAGGTTGGTAATGCACATGTCCGCACTCTCCCAGCTTGTGAAGGTTTCCCTGCTGTTGCAGCGAAATTTCAATTGCTGCTTGCAAGAGGCATTGAATGGGGTGGCACTGTATTTCCTTTTATTTTTATTTTTTTGGATTCTTTAGCTATAGCTATCTTGGCGTTGCTATCTCGCGGTTGAGAAGACCAACACAGTGGCGGGCAGCTGTGCGTGAGCACCAAGCGGTGTTTTTCCCCCAATTTTTCCCCCCTTGTTTTTCCCTCTGGGCCGCCGGGGGGGAGGGGGGGCACAATGCCGTGCAGTAGCTACAAACAGGGAATATGGTATGCAAGACAGTTGCCGGCGGATTTGTTGGAAGTGTTCGTCGGTGTCAAGTCGATGTCTACGTCCAAAAATAAAAGTGCAGTCAGGATCGGTCACATCAGATCGTTGCTTGGTCATATTGCAAGCAGCGAGTCCTTTGGGAAGAAGAAGAAAACGTGTGGGTGTCAAAGGGAGAAGGTTCCTTGCCGCCGTTGAACATTTTCCCTTTCTGCGCCAGGTGCCTGTGTGGGGGCATTCATGGGCCTTACGCACTCGTATGCTAACACACATGTGCAGGGCTGCGCAAGAAGTTTGGAAGTTTATCTTCCCCGTTGATGCGTTTTACCCTACATAACACAGTTTTTGCAGAGCGTGCGTTCTTATGCATGTAGACACACCATGCTACGTGTGTACTGCATGGGTACATACATTGTAAAACATGTAGTATGTCGTCCTTATTGTGTGGGTCGGCCCAGAGACTCTTCTCTCGGGTCTGCACTCTCGCGCTTGGTACCACAAACTCAAGCCCAACAATAATGTGAGTCTGAGTAGCGAGAGCTTGGCCATTGTGGTATTTAATCTTCTTCGTATTGTTCTTCTTCTTCTTCTTCTGTAAAGGTGTAAGCTTACACTTAAGTCCGTCCCTAGCCAATAAGGGCAGATATTGCAATATCCAATTGGGGTGCAGATACTTTTTGCTTTTTCTCTGAATGTGCAGGTGCAAGCACCCGCAGGCTCCTTTTGCTCATACCCCCACGCGTCATGTGTGGGGCAACCTTGACATCAAGAAAGTGTGTAGAGTACCAGTAAAGGCGGGACATTTTCTGCCGCGCCTTAGTAAAGTTTCATCGGACACTTTGGTAAGGCATCCTAGAGGTGGCGTGATGCTCTAGCCTTTGGGATGGTAGACTAGATTTGGTGATGTCTACATGAAGTGACGTGGCGTCTGATGCTGCACCACGTGGTCATACTGGCGGCCTGGGTTCTTTGTCAGCTCAGGGCAGAATTGCTTGAACATTGAAATATTCAGGCATTGTATATGCTGAGTGTTCAAACAGTTTTCGGGGGCTTTCTAT
>KV908636.1:79910-112410 GCA_002005505.1 Botryococcus braunii
GGGCGCCATGAACTTGATTTTCAATTGCTCGTAAACGGAGGTATCTGTAGGTGTCCTCTGCATCTTGTACGTTGGACGATTGACCCTCACCCCTTGCTGGCCTTTGTCACAGGCCCTTGTTGCCATACACAGCGTGTCAAGGTGAGTGATATAAAAACTAAGTATTTTGAAAAGATGCCGAGAGTGAGTGGCCTTTGGTGTTGAAGGTTAGCGTGGAGGCGGAAGGCAGGCCATTTCTGACGACCGCAGTCAATGAATGCGCATACAAACAAATTCCGAACAGTATGCAGCTAATTTTAAAGAACAAAAAAGGTGACATACTTGGGCAGAACTTTCAAAAGCATTGTTTGCAGACGTCAGAATTGGGAGTTCCCTGACTGACGGAGGATAATCGCATTCGTGACTCCTTCCAACGAGCATGTGCAACCCTCCTGCTGCTGCGACCAGCTCCGTGGCACTAGGCAGCAAAGAAACGACTCTAGGCAACCTCATGGGTTTGGTGGCCATCACTGGGATAATCTACGTGATTCCGATCGGAGAACCTAAACGCGACTGATCCTTAGATTAACTAGTAACTAAACACAACCAAGAAGATCTAATACGACTTCAAAACTCATAACTTGAAGAATGCTACGAATTGATATCGTGTACCCATGCCGATTCCGTCGTTGAGTACGCACATGGCCAAGGTTGTCCCGAGATCCGCAGATTTTACAGGTCTGCACCCTGTGAATCAGCAATAAACCCAAAAAAATCTTTTACGATGCTCAAGTGTTGCACTTTCTGATTGATTGCATGGAGGGCTGCTGAAACTAGGCCGATGGCTGTGTACCGCACATAGAACCACAATTCTGTACCGGTATCTGAGGTCAGGGAACTTCCACCGGTCCCTGCAGGGAGCTTCTTCGGTGACCGGACTGGGAGCCCCTTCGAATCCGCAATACTTGCACAGGAGAAATTCACGCTCAACCAAATTCTTCAATTTAAAGGTTTAAAGTAAAATATGTCCCAAAGTCCCATTAAAATGGGACGCATTTGCAAAGTCCCATATTTGTCCCAAGGTGTTCCATGTGTTCATGTTGAGTTTTGCTGTAAACCAACAAGTCATCGAGATGTATGACGACACGCCCTTCCCGTACAAAATCGATTAGAAGAATGCAAGAAGCAGGTGGAAGAATTGCTGCAACAGGGTTTAATCAAGCCCAGTGCCTCCCCTTACGGGAGTCCCATTCTACTTGTGAGTTAGAAAGAAGTTACACTTAGAATGGTGATTGATTATCGGGCCATAAACAACCTTACTGTGACGGATAAATACCGCCTCCAGCGAGTCGATGAGTTACTCAACAAGTTGCAGGGTGATACCCATTTTACTTCATTTGATCATTTATCCGGTTATCACCAGGTTAGACTTCTTGATTCAGACATTCAAAGACTGCGTTTAGAACTCCATTCGGTCTTCTGAATTTTAAGTCTTACCCTTTGGCTTGACAAATGCCCCAGCTACCTTTCAGAGATAGCTGGGGTATTTGTCAAGCTAAAGGGTAAAACTTGAAACTCATAAGAATCGAATGAAGTTCTAAACGCAGTCTTTGAATGTCTGAATCAAGAAGCCTGACTTGGTGATAACCGGATAAAAGATCAGATGAGGTGAAATGGGTAGCACCCTGCAACTTGTCGAGTAAATCATCGATTCTCGGGAGGGGGTATCTATCCCTCACAGAAAGGTTGTTTAGGGCCCGATAATCAATCACCATCCTGAGTGTACCTTCTTTCAAACTCACAAATAGACTGTGACTCCCGTAAGGGGAGGCACTGGGCCTGAATAAACCTTGTTGCAGCAATTCTTCCACCTGCTTCTTGCATTCTTCTAATTCAAGTTGGGCAAGACGATACGTCGGCCTACAAACCCAGGTGACACACTTTGGTTTTATATTTTTTGTTTTCTTTATGTTTTATGGTTGATGCTCGCGCTGCTGGTGTTGTGTGGTTCCTACTTTGCCTTTCCAGTTTGTGGTTTTGGTGGTAGTATTTTGGGGCTTGTGGTCGTGCCCAGTTTTTGGGCTCCCCCTCCTTCCTCCATCCATCTCTCTCTCTCTCTCTCTTTCTCTCTCTCTCTCTTCTCTCTCTCTTCTCTCTCTCCTCTCTCTCTCTTCTCTCTCTCCTCTCCTCTCTCTCTCTCTCTCTTCTCTCTTCTTCTCTCCTCTCTCTCTCCTCTCTCTCTCTCTCTCTCTCCTCCCTCCTCTCCTCTCTCTCCTCTCTCTCTCTCTTCTCTCTCTCTCTCTCTCCTCTCTCTCTCTCTCTTCTCTCTCTCTCTCTCTCTCTCTCTCTCTCTCTCTTCTCTCTCTCGCTCTCTCTCTCCCCCCCTTTCCCCCTCTCCCTCACTCCCTCCTTCCCCGCTTCTCCCCCCCCCGTGTCTCCCCCCCCCAAGTCTCTCACTCCCTCTCCCCCTTCTCTCTTTCTCTCCCTCTCCCTCCCTTCCCTTTCTTCTCCCTCCCTCCCTCCCTCCCTCCTTCCCCCCCCCCACTCCATCCTCTCTTCCCCTCCCCCCCCCTCCCTCTCCCTCTCTTCCCCCCCTCTCCCCTCCTCTCGCTCTCTCTCTCTCTCTCTCTCTCTCTCTCTCTCTCTCTCTCTCTCTCTCTCTCTCTCTCTCTCTCTCTCTCTCTCTCTCTCTCTCTCTCTCTCTCTCTCTGTCTCTCTCTCTCTCTGTCTGTCTCTTTCTCTCCCTCTCCCTCTCCCTCCCCCCTCTCTCTCCCTCCCCCCCCTCTCTCTCTTTTCCTCTCTCTTCCCCCCTTCCCCCCCCCCCTTTCCCCTTCCCCTCCCTCTCCCTCTCCCCTTCCCCACCCCCCCCTCCTCTCTCGCTCTCGTTCTCTCTCTGGCTCGCGCGCGCGCGCGCTCTCTCTCTCTCTCTCTCTCTCTCTCTCTCTCTCTCTCTCTCTCTCTCTCTCTCTCTCTCTCTCTCTCTCTCTCTCTCTCTCTCTCTCTCTCTCTCTCTCTCTCTCTCTCCCCCCCCCTCTCTCTCTCTCCCCCCCCTCTCCTCTCTCTCTCTCTCTCTCTCTCTCTCTCTCTCTCTCCTCTCTCTCTCTCTCTCTCTCTCTCTCTCTCTCTCTCTCTCTCTCTCTCTCTCTCTCTCTCTCTCTCTCTCTCTCTCTCTCTCTCTCTCTCTCTCTCTCTCTCTCTCTCTCCTGCTACCCAAATCGACGTGTGTTCACGATGTTTTCATGTTTTCTTGTTAAAGCGTACCGTAGTGACGGCACTGTTCAACCTCCACCTCCACCAGAGGTGATAGATGGTGAAGTATAGTATGAGGTGGAGGCAGTGGTTACACATAGGGAGAAGAAGGGCCGAGGGTGACAAGTTAAACGCGAATACCTTATTAAGTGGATGGGGTATGAGCACATCAATAATACATGGGAGCCAGAAGATCATTTAGGACACGCGTGGGAGAGCCGTTGAAGATGTATTGGGATAACAGACGGGGTGAACGGGGTCGTCTCTGGCCCCTAGATTCAACGTACCAGCATGTCGGAATTATGGGGTGCGGTTAGGATAGGCTTCAATCTCACCCCGTGTTCTATTAAACACGGGGTGAAGGCCAAGAACAAGGACGATGGGAAAATTAACGAACGCGTTAGTTTAGTCACCCTGGGAGGCCGGGTCGGAACCTTGGTACATCCTTGGCCATCAAGGAAGTTTGGAAAGGCACACCAGAGTGTATCTTGGGGGTATTCCAGTACGAAAGCATGTCGTGGACGGGACTTATGTAACAAAAGCTGGTTGCTTCAGGTGCGTGTGGCATGGGGCTGCGCACCCATGGGTGCGTGCGGCGGTGGCTGCCCACCTCGAGGACTTTGGACCCCCGCCCTAAATGCTCAATTTGCAACGTGATTCGGAAGTGTGATGGCGTTAGTTTAGGTGGTAAAGGAGAAGGACCTTTTAAGGACTTGGGACATGTGATGGGACTCGGACATTGTATTTCTTCGTTCGTACTTTGGTACAATTGTACGGGACTTGGAATGGACACGGACTTGGACGGGGTCCGACAGGAGCTGGAGATGTTAGACAGGACCACCGAGGACTAGGACTAGTTGGCCTCGTCACTCGTCTTTGCCAGGACGGCCAGAGATTTAGAGGGGGAGGATGAGGGGGGGCGTGTTAGAGGGATTTCGGGATGATGGTACCGCTGAATCCCAGTTATGGTGTGAAGGGTCCTCTATTTGGGCGCGGGATCCAAATTTGGACAAAGCATCGTAAAGGAGGACAGCAAGTGCAGAGTGGAGATAAGTTGAAGATAGTTGCGTATAAAGGGTAAGGACTTGGACAGGGAAGGTGGTCCTGGTGGAAGCTCCTCGTATGGTATTGTTGCGTCTCTTCTCAACTCGATTCCGATCCGATCCTCTATATCAATCTTTTACCACATGCTTTGAGGTTTAGCAGCCGAAGGGCTTCTCAACCAGGCCATTACCGCAAAGAAACTCGTGGAGGGCAATATTCCGTTATCCGGCTTAGAGTCAGAAGTTGCAGCCAGTGTACATGGAAAGGCCAGAGCAGCAAAGAAGGGGAGGGCGGTTGGAAAATTATCGGGTTCTGGTATTCTTTAGAAGATGGGGAATGGCCTTTGGGTGCAAACACGATATTTACTTCACTTCAATTTTACTTGACTATGCCTTCATTTGCTTTACTTGAATTTTTACCAAATAGAAAGTACTTTGGCACTTGAGTGTTGAAGTCCACGCTCGTGTCTGAATGATGTTGTTGAGGTTTGAAATGTAGCGTCTCCAAGGAATGTTATCAACCCGTCTCGAAGTGTGAAGTACAGTGCAGACGCGATGGTGAGCCCAGATGTGGATCACGGGCCTGATCACAGGCATGTGCTCGTCCTAAATGTCGTCTTCCATGGACAGGAACTTTGACCCATTGGAAAATTGATCCAACACAATCAGCATGGGTCTTGCTGAACCATATTGCAGCAACCAAAAGTACCCCACCATTTGTGTTACGCCACAATATGGCAGACGCCAGTATTCCCGTTTTGGCCTGTCACAGAGTCCCTTCCGAGTTCATCGTAAGAGGCAGACAGGTTGCAAATCAATATTTAGTTTCATTAGACTTGAGGGATTTGGTGGGGCAAATCTCTTGAGCAAAGTGGCTTTGAATGCAAGGAATAAACGAGAGAGGGAGCGAAGCACAGTTGTAACGGTGAATGGTCAGTATTTGAGGAGTAAATGGCACCAAATATCCAGAAGAAACCATCCTAATTGGGAGCTGCATGCGGAGGCAAGTGCGACCTTGCCCTCTGGGAATGCGGATGATGGAGAGGAGAAAAGGTACGGTAATGACACCATCTAACATTGTCGCGTTGGCGTCTGTGACGGTTTTCAAGCTTCCGAGTTTTAGCCTTTCAGGACCGTGGAGCAAGTTAAGGAAGCTGAAAAGGATCAAATGGTAATGCAGGCGGGCGGCAAGCACATTACGGTGGGTTGGGGTCGTCCTTCTTCTGCTGGCTGCCGCTGTTGGAGGACTCTATACTTCAGGATATGGGCCAGTGCTACAGGTTTGTCCCCTCAAGACGATTTGCCATGGCATGGTCATATTGTAGACCATAATTTATGCTTAATATATCACCCCACTTAACTCCTCCGCATACACAAATGACGCCCCAAGAAGAGGAAGATTGTAGCTGATTCTGCACACTGTCAATTTTAGCAGTAAGTGCATTGTCTGGGCCAATTAGTGGGTTGCTTCTGCACAGAGAAGTGGCTACCTCATATGGAGGTTGGCAAACCGGCACATGCTGTAGAGTGGGGAATGATTAGTGGAGTGTGGAAGCACAGTAGGGCCAGATCACATGGATATTAGGGCCGAGGGACAGAAGAAACTGGGTGTTTCCTTAAACTGTACAGGAATCCCCGCCCTCCCGCCCCCCTCTCTCCCCCCCCCCTCTCTCCACCCTCTCTCCTCTTGCCCTCCTCCCCCAAGGCGGGAGATTGGTCAGCTGCAATTCCCATGGCTGCCAGTTTCCGTCCCTGCTGCATGTCCTAGGGATCATGTGTAGTAAGCTTGAGGGACTCATGACAAAACGTATCACTGCACGTCTGGAGTGTGATTGACTGGGTTTGGGAAGAGTAGATCCAAATAGTCTTGGGGACAGGAAGGACTGGTAAGTATGCACTCTCGCAAATGTGCAAGGTGTGTGTGCCTTGGAAGATGAGGCAGGATTAGGAGTGGGCAGCACATTTGGCAGGGCTGCCCAAGGTCCTGCTTGGGTTCTGGCGGTACGGATTAAGGATCCTGTTGCACATGTGACAGAGGACCGAATCAGGAAAATGCTGGGGCTGTTGCGGTACTGATCCAGGATCCTGCTGCACATGTGGCAGAGGACAGAAATAACTAATTGGCAGGGCTTTTGCGGTACTGAACTAAGATCCTGCTGCACATGTGGAGGACTGAATCAGAGGACTGAATCAGTAATGGCTGGGGCTTTTGCAGTATGGATCTAAAATCCTGCTGCACATGTGGCAGAGGACTAAATCAGTAAGTGCTGGAGCTAGTGCGGTACTGATTTTGGATCCTGCTGCACATGTGGCATAGGATTGAATCAGCGAAATGCCGGGGATTTGGCAGAACTCGTTTAGGATTGGGGCTGAAGTTCGATGAGACACTTTAATGATGGACTGGATTGATGAAGGACTGGAATGATGTAGGACAGGAATGATGGAGGGACTGAAGTGATGAAGGACTTGGTATGATGGAGGACCTGGATAATGAAGAACTTGAATGGGGTTGAAGCTTTGCACCGCTGACTAAAGACTGTGCAGGAAAGGGGGTAGGACTGGGCACAGAAATAATCATTTCTGCAAGTCACACAAGGGGGCTGGCAATGGGGCAGGACTGGGCACAGACCTAATCATTGAGGCGAGTTATACAAGTGGGCTGGCAATGGGGCAGGACTGGGCACAGACCTAATCATTGAGGCGAGTTATACAAGTGGGCTGGCAATGGGGCAGCACTGGGCACAGACCTAATCATTGAGGCGAGTTACAGAAGGGGGCTGGCAATGGGGCAGCACTGGGCACAGACCTAATCATTGAGGCGAGTTATACAAGGGGGCTGGCAATGGGGCAGCACTGGGCACAGACCTAATCATTGAGGCGAGTTATACAAGTGGGCTGGCAATGGGGCAGCACTGGGCACAGACCTAATCATTGAGGCGAGTTATACAAGTGGGCTGGCAATGGGGCAGCACTGGGCACAGACCTAATCATTGAGGCGAGTTATACAAGTGGGCTGGCAATGGGGCAGCACTGGGCACAGACCTAATCATTGAGGCGAGTTATACAAGTGGGCTGGCAATGGGGCAGCACTGGGCACAGACCTAATCATTGAGGCGAGTTATACAAGTGGGCTGGCAATGGGGGGGGGCAGGACTGGGCACAGACCTAATCATTGAGGCGAGTTATACAAGGGGGCTGGCAATGGGGGGGGGCAGGACTGGGCACAGACCTAATCATTGAGGCGAGTTATACAAGGGGGCTGGCAATGGGGGGGCAGGACTGGGCACAGACCTAATCATTGAGGCGAGTTATACAAGTGGGCTGGCAATGGGGCAGCACTGGGCACAGACCTAATCATTGAGGCGAGTTATACAAGGGGGCTGGCAATGGGGGGGCAGGACGGGGCACAGACCTAATCATTGAGGCGAGTTATACAAGTGGGCTGGCAATGGGGCAGGACTGGGCACAGACCTAATCATTGAGGCGAGTTATACAAGTGGGCTGGCAATGGGGCAGCACTGGGCACAGACCTAATCATTGAGGCGAGTTACAGAAGGGGGCTGGCAATGGGGCAGCACTGGGCACAGACCTAATCATTGAGGCGAGTTACACAAGGGGGCTGGCAATGGGGGGCAGGACTGGGCACAGAACTCGGTGCTGGGCAAGTCGGGCTTCTTGGCGGCCTTCGCGCTCATCTTCCTGTCGGAGATTGGGGACAAGACCTTCTTCATCGCGGGCCTGCTGGCAATGAAGGTGGGCAGGCTATGCAGCTTTGTGGGAGCGTCTCTGGCCCTGGCGCTCATGACCATCATCTCGGTGGGCATCGGATACGCCTTCAAGAGCGTTCCCGACGCCCTTAAGAGCAGCATCCCCATTGGAGAGATTCTGGGCGTCGGCCTCATGGTCTATTTTGGCATCCGCACCCTCAAGGTGCCCCCCCCCCCCACCCGGGCGGGGCCCGGCTCGCATTGAGTGACTTTGCTTTCCCCTTTTTCCTTCTCATAACTATGAGGAAAAAAGAATTTATCGGGAGTGACAGAAGGACCGTTGGCTTTGAAACTCCAACTCCGCCTCTTACTCTCAAGCTCCTGCGCGCTATTCCCACCCCTTCTCTTTCTTGTCGGTGTAGTTAAAAAGGAATACCCGTTTTGCTCAGGCATTTGTCAATACTGTGAGCAGGCTTCCCACCGCACCCCTGGAGACATGCACATGCGGGGTGTGAGGGTGTGTGTGCGTGTGTGTGGGTGGGTGTGTGTGTCTGTGAATGTGAGAGAGAGTGGGAGACTATGTGTGTTTGTACGTGTATGTGTGTGTCCCTGTGTGTGTATGTATGTGTACTTGTGTGTGCACGTGGGTGTGCGTGCGTGTGTGCACGTGGGTGTGTGTACATGAGGCAGAGAGGAGAGGGAGGCAGAGGGCGGAATGGGTGGAGAGAGAGAGAGGGGGGGTGGGGAAGAGGAGAGGAAGGGGTAGGGAGAGAGATGGGGGGGGGGGAGATTGCATGCATCATTTGAGGAGGAGGGAGTGTGTTTGTGTTGTGTGCGTGCATGCACATCTTTTTCTCTCCCCGCCCACGCGCTCGCTGTCCCCTTCTCCGCTTCCCTTTCCCTCCTTCCCTCTCGTTCTATCAGTGCACGCGCCCGTGCAAAGAGACGCATTTCTGTTTGTGGGATTGCACGATTCTGCTGACTGATGGAAAGAGAAAAACGATCTGATGCATGCACTGCTTCTGTATGTCCCTCTGTGTTTCCACTCCCTCGCCTCACCCAGGCTTCAGATGACCTGCGCCTAATCAAGTTCACCCATGTAGAGCCACCTTGTGACACCATGGGGGCCTTTGCAGGCGGCATGGGATTTGCCGCCAGAGGAAGACAAGGGGGAAGCTGAGCTGGAAGCGGCGCAATTCACAGTGGATGAGGCAGAGATTGAGGGCAAGATAAAGCCAACTTCCTTCTTCGCTTCTCTGCTGGAGGTGAAGTCCGGCTTGGAACCATGTGTTGCCAGTTCGTAAATTGGGAAATATCGTGTGGGCTGCTGAGATTGAAGAACATGGCGACATGCATGCTTGCACCAGCGCAGGGACAGGCATAAACACACGCACGCACGCATGCACGCTCGCGGGGCCTCTCTCTCTTTCTCTCTCTCTCTCTCTCTCTCTCTCTCTCTCTCTCTCTCTCTCTCTCTCTCTCTCTCTCTCTCTCTCTCTCTCTCTCTCTCTCTCTCTCTCTCGCCCCCTCCCTCCCTCCCTCCCTCCCTCCCCCCCCTCTCTTCCTCCCCCTCCCACCCCCCCCTCTCTCTCTCACGCACACGCACACACACGCGCGCGCGCGCACGCACACACACACACACACACACACACACACACACACACACACACACACACACACAACACGTGCAATTACACATGCACGGCCCGCCACGTCACATCCCCTTTGCGTTTGAGGGGGAATGTCTTGATATGGCGGAAACTTGATTGGGATGAGCGTTCCGCAGTCAACACCAGGTAGGAACGAGATATGTCCATTTTCGTGTGAGCGGGTATGTTGGGGTGTCCTGCAGGTGGCAGCTCTCATCTTTGTGGCAGAGTGGGGAGACAGATCCATGCTCGCCACTGTCGCTTTGGGGGCCGCACAGTCCCCCATTGGTGCAAATCCCCAACCTCATATATCTCTTTTCTCTCCCTCTCTTTCTCCTCCCCACCTCCCCCTGACTGCCTTCCCCCCTCCCTCTCTCTTCCTCCTCCCTCCCTCCCGCTCCCTCCTTTCCTTACTCTCCGTCTCTCTCCCCCCTCTTCCCCCCCCCCCCCCAACCTTCTATCTCTCCCCCTTTTTCGCACTCTGCCCCTCCTTGTCTTCATCATCGTCTCATTCTCACCTACTTTGGTAGCGCACAGAATTTTCTTTTTACTTAGACTGTTTGTTGTATTTATTAAGTTTCCATACCCTCTGCAAGTTGTGGTTGTCTTTTGTCCCTTTTCCACTACCCCCCTCCCTCTGCTTCCCCTTTTTGAAAGGAGGGGGCAGGGAAGCAATACAGGTGCTGTGTCTAACGTGATGACTTGTATGAACTCACTTCCGTGGCCTTCAACTATGTTCTTGCAAGGCAATCTGCAAGTCACGTGGGGTCATGATGGTTAGCAGGCCCTCACGTCCTGCAGCTTTTTCCATGGGCCCCGTGGATTCTCGCATTCATTAGGGGGGCGGGGCAAGTGCGGTAGGCCTTAAACAAGGGAGGATGTGATTGGGGCTACAATTCCATTGGAAGAATCTTGATTCACGCCTTTAGGCTTGGATAACGGTTGAGGTGTTGGCTTGCTTTGTGCAAAGGCCGATTGATGATCCAGCCGGGCATTAGAAACGCCCGATGGTTCTTTTCCTGCAAGATTCTGGAGACGGAAAGGGATGGCCGTGAGGGTGGGTGTGATAGCGTTGTGCAGTGCTTGGGGCGGAGAAAATTTGTCTGAAAAGCTGGGACATTGTTTTTCCCCGGGGTGAGTGTGTCAGAAGATGTGGGGCAAGGGCCCTGCGCGCTTGTGTGTGTGTGTGTGTGTGTGTGTGTGTGTGTGTGTGTGTGAGTGCGTGCGTGCGTGCGTGCGTGTGCGTGTGTGCGTGTGTGTGCGTGTGTGTGCGCGTGCGTGCTTGCTTGCACACGCGGGCATGTGCAATTGCAACCACATTGTTGAATATGTCTGCGTATTTAGCGGGGAATGCCTGGGGATGCAGGGGTTGCAAGTGGTGCGATCCTAGGTCATGTCATTGCAACAGCCTTAGCAGTTATTGGGGGCTCCATCGCTTCCCAGTACATCTCCGAGAAGATGATCGGCTACATTGGGGGAACGCTCTTCTTATTCTTTGCAGCGGCGACCCACTTTGGCATCCTCTGAATAAGAGGCCAGAGGTCTTGGTGCGGTTCCACCAGAAGTCTGGTGAGGGCTGACCTATCTGCCCAGGGTTCAAGTCCCGGGCGAGGTCCATCGTCTCTTCCCCTTTTTCCTATCCCATGGGGACCGGACTTAAGAGCAGCCAACTGGCACCCATGGGGCCCTCGTAGCTAAAGCGAGGATTCCCACAGGGGTGGCATTTTGGAATGAAGCGGTTGTTTAAGCGCCAGCTGGGTGCTCTCAATGCTCACACCCCAGTCTCAGGGATTGACATCTTCCCCCCCCCCTCCCCCGCAGGTGGAAAATAACGGTTGAGGGAGAGTCGGTATGCATGATGCCCTAGATCTTGCACGAATGGGCGTGACTTGGCCCAGCATGGGGACCTGATTTGACGGGTCGTTTTGCCCGTCTGGCCCATGTGTATTTCTGTCTGCTTTGGAACAAAGATAAGGGGAGACCGCTCGTGGACGGATCTGTTTGTGGAGGATTCTCACCTCCCTAGTCGAACATTTGCCCCTACTTTCCTTTTTGGGAATGCACATATGTGTGGCACTTGCGTGCCTTGTGTGCGAGCGTTGAGGGACTGTGTGTGTGTGTGTGTGTGTGTGTGTGTGTGTGTGCGCGTGCGTGTGTGTGCGTGCGTGCGCGCGCGCGCGCGTGTGTGTGTGTGTGTGTGTGTGTGTGTGTGTGTGTGTGTGTGTGTGTGTGTGTGTGTGTGTGTGTGTGTGCGTGCGTGTGTGACAGGGAGAGGGGAAGGGGAAGTCACTGTGGGTTTGTGAGGAAGAGGAATGGTAAATATGCGTGTGGGCATGGTTGTGTTTGATTACGTGGCGAACCTGGCCGTCTCAATTACGCGTGTGACTGACTCAAGAGTATGTGATCAATTGCAAGATATTGCTGAACGGGTCATTTCTAGGACACCAGCCCATTGAAATATGACCTGCCCACTCTCGCCTTTTCTACCCCTCTCTGCGATAGGAGTTGGATCCTGGCAATCACCATGTACATTGCTGTATCCGTTGTGTTGGTCTCTGTATAAAGGGTGATTGGGGCAGGGCCAGCAGGCTCTACCCAGCCTGTTGTGTTGGTTTTGAGTCGCTCGTGCATGGAGGTGTTGCATTTTTGGAGGAGATATGGGACGGTTTGCCTGCATTTGTTTTTGCTTGCCTGTCCCGTGAACGAATTTAGTGGTTGTGCAAAGGATGTGCTTGCACATGTGTCCCACTGAGGTAAAGTGGCGGTTCACCAAGAGAGGGAGCGGGGAGTTGAGAGGCAATAGAGGGGACGGATTCCCCCGGGCCGGGGGGGGGGGGGAAGAGAGAGAGAGAGAGAGAGAGAGAGAGAGAGAGAGAGAGAGAGAGAGAGAGGAGAGAGAGAGAGAGAGAGAGAGAGAGAGAGAGAGAGAGAGAGAGAGAGAGAGAGAGAGAGAGAGAGAGGGGGGGGGGGGGGGGGAGGGGGGGAGGGAGGGAGAGAAGGGGGGGGGCCCACGCGCTTCCAAGCAAGGTGGAAAGAACAGTTTTGGACTTCTAGTAATGGCAACTCTGGTTTTTGCTGTGAGGTGTTGGGAGTACGGTAAGCAGGGCAGTACCAGCTGACTCGACGGCACGGGGGTCTGCAGTATAGTAGGTGCATTTGTAGGCAGTATTCGATGAGGATGCATTCGCATACAGAGCCTCAAACAATGCATTTAAGCGCCATAGGATGCCGCCCAGTATTGTGCAGTAGGGGTACGGACGGGGAATCCCCTCCTAAGCTGGTTTAGAGCTGAAAGAATTGAGCTCGTCATTGGGCTGCACATAACTTGTGCAAGGGTTGTAGCTCTTTCGGTGGGCCAGGATGGCTTCTGCCGCAGGAAACGTTAAAACCGTGTTCACGACTGTAAGCTATGTGCTGCTTCAATGGAGACTACTGGAGCAGGCAATCTCACACCCCCTGCACTTCCGCCACTGTCCCGATAATCTTTGTGTACTTTTTCCCCTCCCTTTCTTTCATCTCTCCTCTCCTTTCCTCTCCCCGCCTGGTACATCCGGTGGTGGCTTCTTCTTGCGTCTTGTCTCATCCCTCTCGAGGAAGATGTTGTGTCGTTTTTCACCATTTTTTACGTAATCCTGGTCTCCTTCCTCTGTCGTGGATTTGTGGGATAATGTAAAAGGTTATGGGCATCGGCGTATCCTGTACACGGCAGACAGGTTGTCAGTAGACGAGGTTACTCTCGCTGCAGTCCATACGACTGTCTGCTGAGTATCATGCACAGCTGTTGGACAAGACTAGCATCTGGAAATGCCCAGCATCTTTCACAACCAGTTCCGTTACATCATTGTATTGCACTCAAGCACCGATCAAGCAATTACTAGATAAGGCTCTGGGCGGCTACGTTCAAGTACATGCCTATGCTCCCTGCAGTCACTGTCCCTCGTCTGTTTAAGTGACTACAGGGTACACTAAGCTTGTTCACTCTCACTATAGCAACAATGATACAATACACACTGCCGCAGCGTACCTGTACACGGCAGACAGGTCGTCAGTAGACGAAGTTACTCTCGCTGCAGTCCATACGACTGTCTGCTGAGTATCATGCACAACTGTTGGACAAGACTAGCATCTGGAAATGCCCAGCATCTTTCACAACCAGTTGGCATTCACACCGGTGGGGCAGCCTTAAGAGTTCACCCGACAAACGTGTAATCTAGATCAGATTGTACCTTATGTTCGAAAGCGTCCACAACCTAACGTGTCTCAAGGTACCTTATGTTCTCAATAGACCCATATCCTAATAGTGCACACATGAAGATCACTTAAAGCACAAGGCATTCACTAATAATGTTCAGAACTCAACAGATAACGTGGGGGTGGATCATTGTTGCGCCAAAGCTGGGCCAGCACTTACGCATTGGAACGGCCTCTCGAGGTTTCTCAAAGCTTTCGTCTCGTTTTTGCACGGGCGAGAGCGTTGCTCAGCACATTCCAACCTGACGCCATCAATAGCAGCATCAACAGTTTCTGCTCCTTTTCCTCCTCCTCCTCCTCCTCCTGCTCCTCCTCCTGCTCCTCCTCCTCCTCCTACTCCTCCTCCTCCTCCTCCTCCTACTCCTCCTCCTCCTCCTGCTGCTACTCCTCCTCCTCCTCCTCCCACCCCCCCCTTTCCCCCTCCCTCCTCGAAGCTCTGCCTTCACCACCTCCAACTCCTCCTTCATCCTCTTCAAGCTTCGGAGAGTTCTACCCCTCAGATATGTTTGATGCTTGATATAACTTCACCCGTGCCTCTTGAGCGCTTACTGCGGCAAACCTACAGCAATGGCGCAGTCAACCACGTGGCGTGCACGTGAAACGCAGGGCAAGCAGCCTTACCACAAGGCACTGTTAAGATCCCGTTTCGAAGGCCGTCGTTTTTGGGATTCTTGCCGTCGGCCTTAGTGCTTGCGTAATTTTCAAGTCAACGTGAAAACTCAAGACAATCATGCTTTAAACCACTCGGAATTCACAGATTTGAAAGTGATGTTTGAGACCCCTGGTTACCCACGGCCCGTGTGTCTTTCCCGCTTGCGCACTGCTAGGTAATTGCTTTTAACACAACTTGGTGCCAACACCTCGTCACAGTGATTTACACTGAATTCATGGATTCACTTGTGACTGAGCAGAAAGGTACCCTCTCAAAAGTTACCCACACACGAGCGCGTGCGCGTGCGCGCGCGCGCGCGCGCACACACACACACACACACACACACACACACACACACACACACACACACACACACACACACACACACACACACACACACACACGCCCGCGCGCACAGACGCACACACACACACACACACACAAACGCACACGAAAACACACACACACACACACACACACACACACACACACACACACACACACACACACACACACACATACATACACACACACACACACGCACGCACACACCACATTAACAAAATCGTATTCGGCTTATCTTGCTTACGGTTGATGCGTCCTTTGCTCTTGCTCATGGCTAGATGTTTGCTTCAATCACACATACACTCGAACTCTTTAGGAATGCGATCTGCAGTGCTTGTACAACATGTGTTTGATCAGATGGTCTAGCTTGTTATGTGCAAATTCCATTCAGGAACCCGCGTTTGCCCTACTTGAGCTGTCACGCCAGCCAGCCACGCCTTGGTTGTTTATTTAACAACTTTGTATCAGGAGATCACCACGCTGACCTCTAAGATGACGGGCTTATAAGGCAAGCACACAAAGAAAGAGTGGTGCTCGTCACCCTCTCCCCCATTTGGACGTGTATACCTGCCCATGTATGACAGGGACGAGAAGCCAGATGCTCAGGGCCAGAGTACAGTCCCCATTCCAACAAACACAGGACCGAGAACAGCTTTAGAAAGAAAAGTGAAATGCATGGACACTGCACAGGCGGACAACGACCTTCCAACAATGTTTGGTATTTATAATCAAGAGTGAAGCCTATACTAACCGCACACCAGAAATCTTGCATGCGGGGTCTTTCTTGTATGTGTGTGTGTGTGTGTGTGTGTGTGTGTGTGTGTGTGTGTGTGTGTGTGTGTGTGTGTGTGTGTGTGTGTGTGTGTGTGTGTGTGTGGTCGAGTGTTAAAATTAAAATAGTTTTTTTTTTCACACGGAATCTTCGGGTCTGAGACAAAAGGATATGGCTTCACTCTGCGATACTAAAAGGTGCTGTAGCCAAAAATACAATGTTTGGTATTTGTTGGCGTAGAGGGTAGAACTTGGGGGAGCGCTAGCGTTGGGGCAGCTGCTGTTATGGTCAGCTTCTTTGCCGAGTGCTACCAGTCTACTACTGCCCGACGTATCTGCGCTGCTACGTTTGAAGCGGACTCACGGAGCGTTGGTTAGAAGGTCAGTCTTGCGGTACTCTTTCGCAATCCTACACGCCTTGGCGATCAGATATTGTCTCCGCCTTGTCCTCGGTCAGCGAGCCACGTGTTCTAGATTTGATGAATCGGCAACCGCGCAAACACTATCCGACGCCCTGACCGTATCGTCTGCCGGAACAACGGCACGGGTCTGCGTCCGTAGTTTGAAAAGTGATCACTTGTATCCCGCAGAGCACAGCTCTGCCTGTAACAGTCGCTGTTGCTAAATATGCAGATATAAGTGTGTCACCGAGCTGAGCCGAGCTTTATGTGTCCTGAGCTGTTCCTATGCTTAGGAGTCAGGGACCTCGGCGTTTGCTTGATCTGAGACTCAAGATCATGTTGTGTCTGAATGGCTGACCCATCAAAGTTTTCTTTTTGCCATTAAGACCAATGCAGATACCTGTAACGTGCAACAGAGGGTTGTTTCTTGGGTATCAGACGGAATGCCGTCTTCCTCGGCCGGCACCAATAATGCAGCAGCGGGTGTTGAAATCGGGACTCCCAATGGTCCCCTCAAATGCTTCATGTATTCTGAGGGAGCTTGATGGACTGGCATTAGAGACCTCCACAGCGTGCACAAGCAAGTCGAACGGACTGCGCAGCGAGTTTTTGGGCAGCAGGAGAGCTTCTCTTTGTAGTTACAGCTGGCGGTGTCCCTCTGGTCGTGCAATTCGTGCTAGCACTTCGAACTGCGTCACTCCTGGAAGCCCTCGTCCGGCAAGGCAGCAACGATTACATATTGACTTGAGAACTGACTTACCTGGAAGGGAGGAGAAGGACGCTCTTCCTCGTAGAGGTCGTGGCAAGGGCGAAGCCAGTCATGACCATGCTTTGAATGGGCATAAAATAAATGGTCACTCCTTCCGAGAACTTGATGGTGGGCCATTGGCTGACTCCCACCTGAACGGGCAAACCTTGCACCAACCTCACCTGGGCCCCACAGAACACCATCGAAGGAATGACCAGGCATTGCCCTCGCACGAGCACCTCTTGAATGGCAGCCCACGGGAGGTCCACTTATCCACTGCGTCGGAGTCTGACCAAGCCCCTGGAATACCCAAGAAAAAGACACCAGAGGAGCTTGAAAGGGACCTGCAGCGACTTGCAGATAAACTCAAGGAAGTTCAGGTAAGCCATTCTTGTCTTAATTGTAATGCAAATATGAGTTGTGAGCCATTGGGGGTATGTTTGAGTATGCTAGCTGGTCGTTGCACTTCGGAGTTGCACCAAATAGTGGACTCGCCATGGGTGCCTTTCTGGCCCCAGTGTTGTTTGACCTCAACTACATTCACTAATTTCTGTGATCGCTCTCGTGTTTGTTGGCTTACACAAGCTTCTCCTCCTCCAGGTGGAAAGATCCAGGGCAGATGATGCACGGAAACAAGCAGAAGAAAAGTCAGCCGCGTACGAACTGGAGTTATTGGAAAAGGAGGCTGAGCTGGAGGAGGTGAAGCGGTTGTTCCAAGAGCATATCAAGAATGACCGGGAGAGGTGGAAGCAGTTAGCTGAGGCTGAGCGGGAAGCGGAGAAGCAACGCCTTCTCGAGGAGGAAGCAGCAGAGGAAGCAGCAAAGAAGGAGGAAGCCGCCAGAAAGAAACGCTTTTGGCCTTTTCAGAAGTCAGCTTCAGGGTCTGAGCTCCCTGCGGGCTCTACCACCTCCACTCCCTCCGAACATGGCAAGATGAGCTCCGTGGAAGTACCGCATTCATCGTTTGTTTCTACAGACGACACGCGGCAAACCAGGGATTTGGATCCAGTGCGGACTAGGGCACCATCTTCGCCTCGTTTGCCGCCTCCATCCCTCCCATCTTTGCCCCCGCTCCATACTCGCAGCCAAGGCCACACCCATGTTAACCAAAGCCCGCAGTTTTCTAGTCCCGTCGTGTCTCCAAGAGATAACTCAGCTGTCGACAGAGTCCATGAGGAGAGTATGCCTGGCTCCCCAGGGCCATCAGAAGCCAGCTCTATTGCCCGAGCGAAAATTGAGCGCCAGCTGGCAGATGGGCGGTACAAAGTGCGGACTTTACAGGAGAAGGTTCTGGAGACCTTGCAGCCTGACATGGATCGTGCGCAGCCCTCACAGGCAATCGTCCCAGCGCCCACGGCAACAACTGATGCGGCCCCTTGCGAGTCGCCTAGGGCTCTTGAAACCCCTCAGGAGCAAGCAACGTCTCCAGCTGTAACTGTAGAGCTACAGCTTAGCCGTGCGCTGCTTTTGCAGCGGTGGCTCCGTGGGCAAGACGATGGGGAAGTGGAGGAGGATTTAAAGGCCTGGGCGGGGGATTCGGAGGTTTTGCCCAGAAAACCCGCACCTAAGCAAAGAGAAGCCACGTACGTTAATGTGGAGGATGAGTACCAGGGGAGGCATAATGCAGATGGACAACCTTCAAGGGGAGGCTGTTTGCTCTGGCATTCGCAAGTTGATGCTGATCTGGTGAGCCTCCTCTTTGTTCTGGCTTGAGGAAGGCTGTTATGATCCCCACGCACGAACATCCCCCTTTGGTTGTGTGTGCTCGTGCATGTCCCACCCCCCACCACTGCGAGAGAGGCAGGAGGGGCCGAGGGAAAGAGAAAGAGGAGGGCGAGGGAGGTGGCAGTGAGAGAGAAGGGGCGGCGACACAGGGCAATGGGTACCTTCCAGCAACAACACACACACACACACACACACCACACACACACACACACACACACACACAGAGAGAGAGAGAGAGAGAGAGAGAGAGAGAGAGAGAGAGAGAGAGAGAGAGAGAGAGGAGGAGGGAGGGGGAGGGAGGGAGGGGGGAGGGAGGGAGGGAGGGAGGGGGGAGGGAGGGAGGGGGAGGGAGGGGGGGGAGGGAGGGAGGGAGGGGGGAGGGAGGGGGAGGGAGAGGGAGAGGGAGAGGGAGAGGGAGAGGGAGAGACACACACACACACACACACACATATATATATATATATATATATATATATATATATATATATTAAGAGAGAGAGAGAGAGAGAGAGAGAGAGAGAGAGAGAGAGAGAGAGAGAGAGAGAGAGAGAGAGAGAGAGAGAGAGAGAGAGAGAGAGAGAGAGTGTGTGTGTGTGTGAGAGAGTGAGAGAGAAATTGTGTGTGTGTGTGTGGGGGGGGGAGAGGGGGGGGTCACACACACACACACACACACACACAC
Source organism: Botryococcus braunii (assembly GCA_002005505.1). Lineage (NCBI taxonomy): Eukaryota > Viridiplantae > Chlorophyta > Trebouxiophyceae > Botryococcus > Botryococcus braunii. Next base: position 99,110 of record KV908636.1, read on the forward strand.
ACACACACACACACACACACACACACACACACACACACACGCACGCACACGCACACGCACATGCGCGCGCGCGCACACACACACACACAGGGGGGGGGGGCGAAGGAGGGAAAAGTAAGAGAAGGGGGCATAGGGAGGGAGCACCCACATACATGCATCTGTATGCATGAGTCCCTCCCCCTTCCTCGTGTGGTTATCACACATGCACATATGCCTGAACGCTTGCCCAAACGCACACACCAACAGACTCTCTCAAGGATTTAGGGGAGGGATCATGGCTAATCTGCTCTTTACTTCAACAAGGGTTATGATTCTGTTAAGAATGGGACACTGCAGGGCCTGGAAGCAGCAACATCGCCAGGCTGGACGATTCCAATTTCGGAGTCGACCGGATCTTGCTCACCTCTCTCACTGGAGCAGTATGTGAAGTGGCTAGAAGACATGAAGACCTTGGTTGAAACCGGGGTTGAAACAAAGGAGTGCTGCGTAAGGTGTCTGCAGGAGTACTTTGACACGTTGAAGGTTTGCCAGATTCCTGCTTTCACCCTGTAGCAGGAAAGATAGACGGACGTGTGAGATACACGGGCATCACCGGCGTTCCCATGTGTGGGAACTGGGGGATTGAGGTGGTTGGGGGGGGGGGGGGGGCTGTACTGAAGAGAAGATGGGTGGTACTTGGCACAAAAGCACCCCAAGGATAGCACTCTAAGAAGTAGCGGCAACAGTATTCTTGACGTACAGAAGGGAACTTTTCATGTGGGGGTCAGCAGGTACAGTGGTGGCCATGAGTAGTCGCCCGGCAGATGTTGCAGAGAGCGACCCAGAGGACAAGGAGGAGAGGTTGGAAATGCAGATCCGCTCAGCCACAGCAGCCAGTGCTGTTAAGAAAACTTATATATGAATTTATTGATGCAATTTGCTAATCGTGGTGAATTATCTACAAGGTGGAATGTTAAGTATTTGTGCGAAACGGAAAGGAATTTAAATCATCATTATCTGAAAGAAATGCCTTTTTTAAACATCATACGTAATCATTGGAAATGAAAGATGTTGCGTTTATGAGCAGGTGGGCCGCCTAGCGTGGGAAAATCCTGCATTGGCAGTGACAAAGGCTGCGCAGCCAATGTTTTCCGTCGGGACACACGATGACCTGAAACGGGCCTGGGATTGGATGTCTCAACCAGTGCGCTTCTTGGGTTCCTTCAAGAAATCAAAGAAAACAAAGGCCGCCAAGAAGGTGGTTGTCTTTGGTGGTGGCTCCTTTGCTACCGCCATGGCTGTTGTTGCCGCGCGTGCACAGCCTGAAGCACAGGTTGTCATGCTGCTGCGGGATGAGGCAGTCCGCGATGACATCAACTACCGCCAGATGAACAACCGCTACTTGCCGGTCCGCCACTTATTTGTGTTCTACTTGTCTGGTGGCAGTTTTGTTTCCCACAATTCCCTACAAACTTCTTCACAAACCGTACAAGAATCCCTTGTTGCTGTCAGGTGTGTGTGGGCTTTATGTAAACCATCTGGCACATGGAACAAGTAGTGTACCTTGTAGTACAATACAATCATGAGCCACACACCACCTGTCTAAGATATAACCTTGAAACGCCCAAGCAAGGTGTTGCACCGCCCACTGCAATGTGCACTTTGCGGAATTGGGGCCCTTGGGGGAGTTGGCTATAGCTGCTAAGAAGTGCCTTCCTGCCTCGTGATAAGCTAGTTTCATATTTGAAAAGATCTGCCTGAGGACATGAAATTGTAATAGCAGAGAATACTAGCATGGACTTGGTACGACCAGTCAGCACGTTTATGCAAGGCAATTGTTTGTTGGGGGGCCGTGCCTTGATTGTGGAAGTCTCTTTAATATGAGGTAATGTCCAACATGCGAGCATTTGTCTTGCTGGACTCTTACTGGAGCCTTGTTATGCGAACTGCTGAGTCAGGTGCAGATGTGTGGTGTGCAGCGAATGGAGTTATGCCCCAACATTACCGCTGTTGTGCCTTCCGATCAGAACGGACAGGGTTTCGCTAAGGCATTTGATGGGGCAGAATACGCCATTCACTGCGTCCCTGTGCAGCACAGCCGCACTTTCCTAAACAATATCAAGGTCCTGCCTGATTTTAAGACCCTTCAAGGTTGATCTGTCTCCGATGCCGAGACATAGATATAATCCTGAACCTGCCTCGCATTCATGACTGGACCTTGCTTCACATACTCTCTCTCTCTCTCTCTCTCTCTCTCTCTCTCTCTCTCTCTCTCTCTCTCTCTCTCTCTCTCTCTCTCTCTCTCTCTCTCTCTCTCTCTCTCCCTCCCCCTCACACACACACACACACACACACACACACACACACACACCCACCCCTACACACACACACACACACCCATACATACACACTCACACACTCTCTCATACACACACATGCACACACGCACACACACTCCCATACACACAGATACTCACGTACATACGTAACACTGTGCACACACGCATGCACATGCAGGTGCATGCGCACATGGATGCCCTCCCTCACACATGCGTATCACTGTGTGAGGGGAGGGGAAGAGGGGCCAAGGATGGAGACAATGGCAGAGAAGGGGGGGGGGAGGATGGAGAAAGGGGGGGTTGTACGTATGGATGACAATAGAAGGCGTTTTGGTGTCTGGGTGGGTGAGTTGGTGGTGACGTAAAAGTCAGATGCAGAGGTTACTGGAGACAGGGGCGAACAGGGAGTTTCTGGACAGGGCTGCTTTGGTATGTCAGGCAAGGAAAAGGGATAGGACAGGAGGAGGAACGAGTTAAGGTAGAGGTGCTGTGTTCTAATCTCATGGAAGGTGGGTTTGCAGGATCTGCTGCCTGCGCATGTACCCATCATTGCAGCTAGCAAAGGGTTGGAGCGCAAGACAGGGATGATGATGTCAGAGATCATCCCGGAGGCCTTGGGCCGCAAGCAGCCTGCAGTGTTTGTATCCGGCCCCTCCTTTGCCAAGGAGGTCCTCAACGAGTCACCTACTTCCCTTGTTGCTGCATCAAAGGTGTCTGCCCGCACCAGCTTTCTTTGTCTGACCCTTGTGCTGGACCAAATGCTGAGCTCCTTCGCTCATGCAATGCAAAGGAATTGGGTAGATGGTCAAGGTCCCAACCCACCGGATGGACTCATTGTCTTCCTTGCTGCAAGGGCCGAGACATTGAAAATGAGTGGGGCTTCCTTGCACTGAACCTGTTCACGAAGCACTTGCAATAGCTGATTCTCTCTGTTAGTCAGTGCCATTGGCGTGTAGGCCGCTGTTCTTGCCTGAAAGCTCAGATCATTATTTGAGGAATGGTCGCGACAGCTGTCCACGATGATTATGTAATGCACTACACATGACCAAAGGGTATTGTCAAGAGGCTTGTCTTGTGGCTGCTCGAGCAGAGGGTCAGAGCAAGTGCTGCTCGAGGGCAACCCAACCGGGTTTCCTACACAGGAATGCATGGGCACCCCGTCCTCGCATCGGTACCTTTTGTGTGCAAGAGTGATGAGGACATGATCTTCCTCAAGTTATGCACCTCAATAATTTAAAGCCTGTGTCATATTGCGTGATTCTTTGTATTGCAGCCCTGATGCAAAGAGCCACACGCAATGAAGGTATGATGGGTTTCTGCAGTTATGGTTTTTTCCAGATGTTCTTTGGACAAGCCCCGCCCCACAGTCCTTCAGCCTCTCCCTGTGCATGTGCTTCCCCTTCCCCTCCCTACTCTTAATCCCTTCCCCTCTCCTGGGTCACGCCCATGAACTAAATTTGTCATAGTTAACAGGGATTTCCGCCAGATTGCCCAGTGTGTTCCGATATGATTTTTTTTTCCATTCCACGTTAACAGTTCTGGGCTTCTGGTGCTTCGCTTACAGGGTGTGCTGCACAGGACATAAAATTGGCAAAGAAAGTGCGGGACCTCCTGTCTTCAGATCGCATTACGATCAGCACCACGACAGATGTGATTGGCATCGAGCTTGTTGGCGCCCTTAAAAATGTGCTCGCCATTGCAATGGGTATTGTAACAGGATCTGATATGGGCGACAACTCACGAGCTGCCCTTCTAACATATGTGCGCACATATCTCCATATGGTTGCCACGTGTACATAGGCAGGTCTTTGGCAGACAAATGTGCTTCAAGGCAAGATAAGGAAAGTTGAGAAGCAGATTAGGGTTGCATGCCAGGCAGGTTAGACAAGAAGCAACATGGGGAGGATGGGGAGGGGCACGAGGCTGACGTACAGGGAAGAGGCAACATGAAATGGGTTAGGGTGCATTCAAGCTGTTTGTCTTTGCTGCCGTGTGGTCATTCCTGTCAATGCGTTTGCTGTACTGCAATGCCTGTGGCGTTGCTGCAAGTGCCAGTGCCATAGCCAATTTCCAGGCCCCAAACCAGATCGTTTCTGCCTTACGGATGTCCTTGAGGCCTTATCACCTATGTGCACCATTTGGAGGGATTCTAAAGTATGCATAGTGTTTGTCCAAATCATGATTGGTTGTCATCAACCCAAAATTTCAAGAGCAACAATGGGCATGCTCTTCTTTGTGTGTTTTCATCAGCTGCATGTTTGTTTTTCCTTTGGAAGCGAAACCTGTTTGTATCAAGCAGACGTCGTCCTTACTGCTAGTAGTGCAAGAAGGTTGAACAAAGAAATTGTGGGGAGCAGGGGTTTTCAGAGATCAGCAACATGGTGGTAAAGGCAGGGGGCAAGCTGGAGACCATGTCCACTACTGCAGGATTTGGAGACATTGTTTTGACTTGCTATGGCAACCAATCGCGTAACTGGTACTGCAGCACTTAAGCAACGCTTGTGTTTCCTATGCAAGTCTTGGGCCCGGTGCTGGACAATCCAAGGTGTCTCGTTGTTTGGGGTTGGTCCCTAAGGAACATAGCGCACGGCTGATTTGGTTTTGTAGCGCACTGCTGATTTGGTTCAGATACTCGATTTTGACTTGCAGCCGCAAGGGGGAGTTCCTTTCCAAGTTTCTGCTGCTTTCTTGGGGTTTCATTATCAGATCCTAAAAAGTCATCAGCAAATAATTTGCATCTGCGGACTTTGTGTCTCTGGCAGCATGCACACAGGGACGTCGCGCATGGGTTGCTGACTCGTTCTGTGCACGAGCAGGCAGGTAGGCAAGAAGCTGGGGGAGGGAGAAAAAATTGAGGAGATAACGGCGTCGATGCCTCAGGTGGCAGAAGGTGTAGCCACTGCGGTAGAGGTGGTGGAATTGGCTAACAAGCACCGCTGCCGCCTCTTCATCCTCACTGCTGCTGCCAAGGTGCCGAACATACCTGTTTCAAGAAGTTGAAGGGGTGTGCATGAGCCGGCACACTCGGGCCGTCTCACAACCAGCCTGCTCCCAAGTCTGCATGTTTGTGACTATGTGCTTCATGGGGTTGTGCACTGAGGGGGGTGTTGTGAGTAAGGCAAGCTTTGTGTTCATGCCGCTCAGTATGTACCTGCATGGCTGCGGTTGGAATCCTTTTGCATGCGTATCCTGGTGTAGGTGCAAGCTTGCTAGTTTGTGACCTTGTGGCAAGAGTGGAAATAGTATGGTATTCACTGGCATGTTGTTCAATGTAGCCTGAAGTGGTTCTAGCTCTGAGCAATGTGTATTCGTTGAAGTCAACACCTAACAATGCTGTCAGTACTGTGTTTACCGATCAAAATGAATTTCCAAACTGCTAAGAAAGTATATACCACGTGTTTTGTCCTCTGTAGCTAATTTCAGACAATTGTCAGTGGTGCTTTGCACTGGAGGTCTGCGCAAGTCCAGGCTCCTTAATGCCTGCCTGTAACAGCAGTGCTCTGGTGGTGTTACAGTGCATGTGGTACACAGTAGTGTAACGTGTTCAGTTGGTTTAAAACAGGTGATCACGGGAGCCTGGACAGCAAAGGAGGCTATTGACCAGCTCATGCATTTGGCCGTGGTGGCACCAGACGTGACAACTCGATTGGTCCATCCTGCCAAGGCACAACCGTCAGCACCTGTGAAGGCTGCAATTGCTGCTGCTTGACACGTTCAGTCGTTCTCCCGACATCCGGAGCTTTTGCAGTGACTTCCAGTTGTCTTTTGCAAATCATATCGTGGGCACCAAGCTTATGCCTGAGACGCCTCGTGCTGGCTTCCTTCCCATGCTCACTGTAGAACGACAATGGGTGGAGTGGTTCTGGGGAGCGTATGCAATTTCCCATAAGAGAAAGGAAGGTCAAAATGCTTTTGTCCTTGATTATGCTGTCCATCTTTAGTTTGCGGTGTCCTGCGTATCTGCCATGTAGTTTCCCTCTATCCATACCATGTAGATGTAAGTGGGGACTGCTTAGAATTGGGGATGCGGTACAATTGGCGGGGGGGATTCTCGAACAATGCTGCATATCAGTGGGGATTCTTGCAAGGAAACTGAATGGTGTTGACAAGTCTAAGAAACAGGCTATGGGGATAATGTGTCAGCTCTGTATATTGTTGACTTGGGTAGAAGCACAAGAGGACTGTCCAGCTTAACAATCACTTGTTCCTGCCTCTTCTTGGCTGGACATTGCATATCATCATGATCATCATCATCTACTTATGCGCATGGTCTGGGCCCCAGATTTGCCCTTGGTCCCTTGAACCCAACTGTTCAGCGTGCACCACTAGACAAATGGCATGTTTGATGGTTGGTTAGTTTGCACTTCTTTCACCTCCTAAGAGTGGACGTATATACACTGCATCAGAAGACGGACATTGCAACTGTGGAGGGTCAATTGCCAGCTTGCAGGGTTGGAAGTCATCTGGATGGCTGGTATGTTACAGCAAAAAGGAAGGTATGTTAGGGCGTGTGCGCCCTGGGACTTGAAATTATTCTTTTTCCGACGACATGTTTGATGGTTAGATGTTAAGCTTGGAAGTAGCTTTTAAGGTTAAGTCTGTGGAATTAAGTCTGTGGAAGCCAATACACCAGATGCAACTGCGCAGGGTTACATGGCAGTGTGTATGTCTGGTAGCCATCTGGATGGCTGGAGCTTTTAGGATATGTCGATGGAGATGGCTGCTGTTTTAGGATATGTAGTGTGCGCTGATAGATTTCTTCCAGTGGATCACGGGTCACGACCAGTTTGGCAAGTTTGGAATTACGTTTTTAAAATTATAATCATAGGCTGTGGGAGCCAAAAAACCAGTATTGAGCCTAAGGCCATACGCACCACATTAAAGTGCTCAAGTGAGCTTATGCCATAAGGCCACCAGTGCCTATGCAATGTGTCCGAGGTAAAACTACGTGGGTGTACTTGGACAATTATGTAAGGAAAGGGAACAGCTAGGTTGTGGGTGAGGTACGAGAAGGACTAGGTTATGAGTGAAGTAGGAGAATAACTAGGTTCTGGTTAGGCCCAAAGGCCATCAGTGCCAATTCTTTTCTCTGAGGTAGGAAGAGGGTGTACTTGAAAGGGTTATGGAAGAGCTAGGTGCGTATTAGGTTTGCACGTCGGGATTCCACCTTATTTTGCATTTGGATCTTATTGCAACGTGTAGCAGTACAGCAGCAAGTCACGGTAAGGAAGGCTTGGTGCTTATCATCTTGAATGAAGGACAGAGCTCGAGGTGCCTGCTTTATCATATTAGTGGTTCGTTTTGTTCAGTGAAACCCTCCGCATGCCAGACTATACAAGTGGCTGTTCGAGTCTTGCTCAGGTCGCTTTCGCCACCTGGCCGACTCGCATCAAGAAATGGCTCCTCGTGGTCGTGGTCCAGCCAGCAGATTGGTGCTTAGGGTAACCCCTCGTGCCTGTATGGAGCACCTTGTTATGAAAGGCAGGGCTGGGGTGTAGCTTACCGTGACTTTCAACAGCGTCTTCCGCTTGCAGTACTGCAACTCACTTGCTGGATTTTACTTAACATCGAAATGAGCTGATGACTGTTGCGCATCTTACCGAGCGTTGGCTGCTTTACACTCCCCAACCTTGACGTTGTGTCGCACGTGCTTTACAGAAATTGTTTGGTTAGTGCGTAGACAAAGCAGTCGGATGGGTCAGGGGGTCAGGTTGCGAAAGGGCAACGGGAGCAGCAGGTCGGCGCAGTGGGGCGGTAGCTGCAGGAGTCGTGAAATGAAACTGTGCCCTGAAGGAAGACCCTACTTTGTGTTTAGCATGTTAAAGCAGTTTTGTGGTCCTATAATTGTTGCCATTCCAGATAAGACACCATTCTTAGTGCTCGCAATGAAAAGAGCCTGATGTCAGAGTGGCATGCATAAGTGAGAGACAAGCTCGTGGAGATCCAAACGAGGAGCCAGGTTACGTTGGTTAGACTGGACGGCCTAAAGTATCTTTATAACAGCAATCCTCAAGGGTTTGACCCCTCATTGGTGCTTCAGCCATGTGATGGGGGTGAAGGCAGGGTTTGAAGGGTTCTGAGGATTTAACTTTGCTATTGTTGTTGCATAAACTATATCTGTGTGGGCTTGCTTTCATGTCAGCACACACAGTTGTTCGTGTCCAGCTGCAAAGCATGATACGACCCATTATGTCATACACACTGCGTCGCAGCATGTGTGTGCGCGTGCCTGGGGTTGTACGCCGTATGTGTGCGCATGCCTGGGGCCATACCGTATGTGTGCGCGTGCCTGGGGCTGTATGCGTGCATGTGCGGCCATTAAGGACAAGAAGGTTAAACTTGTTTTGCCAGCTGGTCATGAGTAGTAAGGCATGCTCATGCCCTAGCGGTGGAAAGATGCACTGTATTTAGCAGTTGCCAGTGTTGTGGAAGTAGAAGAACAACAAATGTCAGCACAAAATGTGGGTTTCTGGCATTATGCCTGGACCATCTGTGCAGTGCTTTTATTTCGCTTCAATTTACTGTGACGCTTTCATTTCATTTCAGTATGACGCTTTAAATAAGGGAGGGTGCCTCCCTTCTTAAGATCTGTAGGGGGGAACCCTGGAGATGGTCCTTGGCCGTAGTTGTGCCGTAGAGGTGCGTCCATTTTGGTCAGCAAGATCGCATCCCGAACTTCGGACAGCAAACAGGAGTGGCATCGAGTAAACGTTGCAATAACAGGCATGAGTAAGTGGGACGATGCCAACCCACATAGATTTTGTGGGGTTGGTCGAAAAGGAAGTCCGCAATTTTGCAGGATGATTGTGTCGGCCTGGTAACTGGATGCTCTGCATGGGCATAATTCTTTTGGCCTAGCACTTAGCCCTGACCACGAATAGTTCATGCATGTGGCTCTGCCTGTGCACTGACCAGTGCGATGGCTTGTGAGTGGTGTTTTGGTTTTGTCTGCTGTAGATTGATTCATCCTTACGTGACGGGTTCGAACCAGCAGTTTTGAGAGAGTTCCAGGGCACATGTACCTGTTTTCAGTGTGCTTAACGTTTGATATACCAGATGCACGTGCACTCCATAAGGTAGTTGAAGAAAGGAGACAGTTTTTTACTAACTCAAATGATTGGTTGCCGTGCATGCCATATAGGGATCCTGAGTCATGGCCGAGGCTAGCGGAAGTAATGTTTCACATCTGATGATGCACGTACAAGTGATGCGTATCTTGTTTTGTAACAGGGGCACACTTGCTGCATGTTCCATTGAGCTAAGTCGATACAAATGTATCATGGCATATGTATATTTCACCCATCTCGTCCCCTTTGTTATATGAGCGTTACAGGATGTGTGGATTTATAATGTCCTCGGTGTGTCATCTTCAAGCCTAAACCATCACAGATTTAGGAGTACTGCATGCGGTTGTATTGTCCTGGAACTATCTTCTTTGATTGTGCATGCATAGTCATGGGAGCGCTAGGACATGCCCCGAAATCTTTGTGCGGCGTATGTGGAGCAAAAATATTTTCTCGGTGTGGATGATGTGCCTTGAGAATATATAAACTTTGTTGATGGTGCATGCATACATAAACTGTTGTGTCCATATTCTCAAGGCTCTTACATACACATGGTCCCTGCTGCTACATATGCATGGCAAATACCATCCACATCATCCGTCATGCTGATAAAAAGAGGCTAGGCACGCACGTGGTTTTGCCAGCTAACATATTGTTTGAAAGAACCAAATCACAACAAGTCCTGCCATCGTACAGCCGTGCTCAAGGACTTCTAGTAAAAACGCAAGCCCACGGCCATTGCCCAAAAGCCTGGCACGTCAAGAATGACGTAGGTTGTGGCTACAACCCGCAGTGTCTTTGAAAGAGTTATTGCTGGCGAGGAGTAGTGCATACTTAGATGTCTACAAAAGATCTGAATCCATCAGTTGACATTCGGGCTTGGGCGTGCACTCTCTCTCTCTCTCTCTCCCTCTCCCCCCCCCCCCATCCCCCCTATCCCTTCCCAGTGCTTCTCCCATCTCTTCCTTGCTCCATATCCCACTGTTTCTCTCTGCGTGGTTTTCAAGAAAGTCCCCCACTTCCCCTTCTCTCTCTCTCTCTCTCTCTCTCTCTCTCTCTCTCTCTCTCTCTCTCTCTCTCTCTCTGTGTGTGTGTGTGTGTGTGTGTGTGTGTGGGTGGGTGGGGGGGGGGGTCGTGGGGGGGTGTGTGCACGAAAAAGAAGCTGCGTACATGTTCCAAGTGGATAAACTTTAGACCGACGCTGCACTCACAGTGATAATACCCCGTTCCTGTAATGCAGCGATATAGACAGGAAGGACGTCAATTAAAGAGATGTTTAAAAACACTTATCTTCCTTTGCTATGTCTATTCGGATAGCATGGATGTCCGTAACTACCAGGTGTGTACATGGTGAATGTGAGAGATTCCTTTGCCGGGCTCGTGTCAATCAACACAAAACACCAACATACACGCACTCCATAGCACTAACAGTCTCTTATGCCTCTCCACAAGTAAACATAACTCCAAAAAGTCGAACTTTGCAATTCCTGCCAGCAAGACTGCAATCCTTTCTCACGAAAGAGCTATGAACTAGGGAGCTTCAACTGAATGGCTGGGTCTTAATGTGCGGAACTGCGGTGAGCCACGGTAATGACAAATCCCCCATTGACCTCAACACGGTTCGACATATAGCATTTGCTATCAAGCCCAAGACTACAGATATTTACCCAAAAATGTACATCAAAAACAAGTGCTCTCGCCGCTTGAAGGCAGCAGCAACATGAAGAAAAGGCATTGCCTAAGCAACAGGCAAGATGGTCACACACTCATTGCGCCAACCCTTTCCCAGAACTGTGACACCCAGGCATCGCGAATTTTACCAGGATGCTTCCTTTCCACTGCAACTACAAACTTGCCTCCCCTTTCTCCCTGCTATACAAGAGGCAACTTGAGACGTACAGAAACATTGCCTCAATTTGCCTTACCCTCTCAAGAGGCATGACTGAGAGAGCTAACCTCACACTGGTATGCAAGTCCCGGAATACCTTTTTCTTTTAACGCCGCGGCAATCTAACAGAGCAGCAATAACGCTCAAACCAGCAAGGTTCCTGTCACGCACAAGAGCTTCAATCTTCCCCCCCCCCCCAAATTCTTTTTTGAGAGTATGCATATGCGGCCAAGCACAACAGATTGACAATATTTGTTTTCTGATTGCACATGGCTCCTTTACTCCCTGCACACAGACGAGACCTCCATGTGACACACCTGCTGAACAGATTGACTTTACAAGGCCGTGCCAGAGAGCTCTCAAGGCCTCTTGTGCTTAATAAGTCACTGAATAAGCAGAAACTAAACTAAAAACCATGCAAGCACAACGGCCTATCCCGCTTACCAACTGACAAAGGCCACCATGAATTATGACACCCTGAATGAATGGCACCGTCTGTGTCACAGACAATCACCCTTGCTCCTTCCCACTGCCACCGCTATGGGGGCACTGCCTTCATATTAGGTTGTTTCCTGACACCCCCAGCAGAAACTACACCAACCACGATATTTTGCACCTGCACCAAAAACCATAACCAAGTTGAGCGGTGCCTTCAAGCCCGGGCATACAAGCAAATATTTGAGACAACTCAGATTGGTGGAATCCTCAAAACAGGCCTCTGAAAGTACCGGTACTCACGGAACAATGTTTGACGCATTGCTGGGACTGAAACAAACGTCATATATGTCCAGGAAGCAACTGAGGGCATCAAAGCTTGCCAAAGACACAACCGTTAACATAACCGCATGAACAAGACAGCAATTTCCCATCCCAACTTCAGGACGTGGAAGAGTGACAGTATTGTGCCTCTGCAATAGGGGGCTGGGGAAGGGAGCACCTGATTGCCATGCTCATCCATTGAAGGTGGATTTTCAATAACAACAGTTTGTGTCAGAGGTTCGGACGGTACTGTAGGAGAATCCGCTCCATGATGCCCATGCCGAAACATATTGGACGAGGTCACTTCTGTCACATGCTGGCACACTGCACACTTCACTGATTGAGCTCCATGGGCATACATCAGCGTGATGTTGCAGCAACCACACACCAAATGCCCAACCCGATTTGCCTGCAAGTGACATTCCAAAATGAATGCCTCCCACAACTTTCCCAGGTAAAGCCCTTCTGCTTAAACCTGGAGGTGGAACATTGGCCCCATGTCACTTGTCAGGATTCTTGGACAATTGGAACCTAACACACTGCTGTACTGGAGTCCAGATGAGCTTAGACCCCCCAAAAACGTATGTCAGCCTTTAAGCCATGCCTGACCCATACATGCACCATACCACGTGGCATGGACCCATTGCCAATGCCTTTCATGCAACTAATGTTCACAAGCTCACACCTATTTTAACTACCAGAAACCACCGCATCCCACGAACTGCCCTTAAATTTTGAACGTTCAGTAACATGCATTTCTGTGACACACAGATACTACAGGAACAGACAGGCTGTGCACTCCATTTTAATGAAGACACACGACAAAAAGTTGCTTCTAAGCTCGGACGGGCATGAACACAACTTTTTCAAGGGCTTGTTTCCTTACAGGCCTCTGTCCCTCAAGAGGGGTTTGGACCCTTAGGTCTCTGTCCCTCAAGAGGTAAGAGCCTCAAATCAGCAGAAACAGGTGGTCCTCTTATTGAGACGTTCCTGGTCACTCTACCTCTATCAACATAAAGGATGAGTTTTCACACCAGGACCTCCCGAATTGCGCACCTGTGCAACTATTCCCATTTTTACACATTTTAAATTCTAACACCAAATCAAAGTAGCTTCATCTGCAAGTACCACGTGGGGAAGCACCTGTGCTGCATCATTGATGTGGTGGCATGCTCCACACTGCACCTGAGCTGCCCCTCGCAAAAATATGAGGACAGCCCGGCAGTGATCACATACAAGCTGAGCGGTATCTCCGCCTGCAATAAGTGGCAA
>KV908636.1:119910-122410 GCA_002005505.1 Botryococcus braunii
ATTTCTTTAACATTGTCCATTTCCCCCCTTTTATTGATCCATCCCTTTCGTGGGTTAAATCAACTCTCCCCCTGGGGGAAAGGCGGTAGGAGCAACAAACCATATGTTTACAAACGAAACTGCCTCTGTTTGCTACTAGAGTATATCACAGTAACATTCACACACCAGTCTGTCTGAGTGGTGATTGACGCCTCCTCGCCTTCCCTGCAGGGCCCAATTTAGGGTAAATTCTAAGTCTCTCTCACTCGGAACACCCATTCTCCCAGGCCCCCTCCTCGGGGAACTTCCGCATGATGAATTTGTCAAAATTCGATAAAGTCGAAAGACTATTGAAAGGCGGACTTCCGCATGATGACATCTGTGGGGGGGGGGGGGGGGGGAGGGAGAAGCCTTCACTCTGTTCTCACAGGATCAGAAGGCATCGCACCATCATCACTGTCAGAAGGGATGCCACTGTGATCACACTGTCAGAAGGCATCACACTGTCATCACATTCTCAGAAGGCATGACACTGTGATCACACTGTCAGAAGGCACCACACTGTCATCACATTCTCAGAAGGCATGACACTGTGATCACACTGTCAGAAGGCACCACACTGTCATCACATTCTCAGAAGGCATGACACTGTGATCACACTGTCAGAAGGCACCACACTGTCATCACATTCTCAGAAGGCATGACACTGTGATCACACTGTCAGAAGGCACCACACTGTCATCACATTCTCAGAAGGCATGACACTGTGATCACACTGTCAGAAGGCACCACACTGTCATCACATTCTCAGAAGGCATGACACTGTGATCACACTGTCAGAAGGCACCACACTGTCATCACATTCTCAGAAGGCATGACACTGTGATCACACTGTCAGAAGGCACCACACTGTCATCACATTCTCAGAAGGCATGACACTGTGATCACACTGTCAGAAGGCATCACCGTCTGATGTCACTGTCAGAAAGCATCACACTGTCATCACATTGTCATCCCACTGTCATAACACTGTCAGAAGGCATCACGCTCTCATCACACTGTCAGAAGGTATCACATTGTCATCATGCTGTCATCACATTGTCATCGCACTCTCATCCCACTGTCATCACACAGTTGTCCCGTTGTCATAACACTGTCAGAAGGCATCACGCTCTCCTTAAACTGTCAGAAGGCATCACACTGTCATCACACTATCATTACATTGTCATCATACAGTGATCACATTGTCATCACAGTATCGTCACATTGTCATCATACAGTGATCTCACATTGTCATCACACTGTCGTCACGCTGTCATAAGGCATCACATGGTCATCACACTGTCATCACATTGTCACCACATTGTCATCACATTGTCATCAAACTATCATCACTCTGTCATACCACCGCTGGAAGGCATCAAAGTGCCCCAACCCTATCAGAAGGCATCACACTGTCACAACACTGTCAGAAGGCATTACACTGTCACGTTCTGAGGACGGCCTCTTTCGTGGTGCAGCTGATGGTGTTTATGAAGGATAAAAAGGGGCACGTGCATGCATCAGCATGGCAGCTGATAGGGGCTCAGGAGGCCAGCTCGTGGGCGCGCCTCTCCTTGGAGCCTGCCCTGCTGCGGGACGTCATGGGGGACGCGTTTGGGCCGGTGGCCCAGCCGGCGGCGCCTGATCAGGCAACCTCGAGTCCTGATCAGGCATGGAAGGGCCTCTGGACTGCCTCCCCTCCCTGGATTGGAAATGGCAGCGTCGCCGCTTCATCTGAGGATGTTGTGCGCGTTCATGTGCATCGTATTTTGGGCACCACCATCCTGCAGGTACGTTGGCCCGTCATCTCGCCAGACGTTCGATGCTTTTGTGGACTTTTCCGGGAATGCATAATTGTGAAGGTATAATTAAATGATGTACAATGGACGGGGGAGAGCATGTCCTTGGGGGGGGGGGGTGGGGGCAGTGGGGAGACCATGCCCGGGGGAGGGTTGGGAAGACCATGCCCCCGGGGGGGGGGGAGCGGTGGGGAGACCACGCTTGTGAGAAGCAGTGGGGAGACCGAGGAGGAGATGCGGCAGTGGGGGGAGGTGGGCCAAACCAGTCCCCCAAAGTCAAGCACGGGTGGTTTTAACTCAATGGGGGGGGGGGTGTTTGGAGTCAAGGTGGGATTGCTGCGAAGTCCAGGAGGGGTCGTTCGAAGTCCAGGTGGGGTTGTTCGAAGTCAAGGTGGGGTTGTTCGAAGTCAAGATCGGGTTGTCTGAAGTCAAGGTGAGTTTGTTTGATATTAAGGTGGGGTGTGGCGGGACAGTGGCGAGGAAGGAGCTACTGGGAGGGGGTGGGGCGAACACCAATAGGGCAGCTTGATGTAGCAGACGCAGCGGGGGCCCGTCGATTACTAAGCCTCGGGGTGGTTGATGCGGTGGACGCTGCGCAAGTGGCTGCCTCTTTAGGCCAGCCCTCCCTGGCCCCTCACCACTCTGTCCTGGATGCCTGGAGTCCCTCCGCTGGAAGGTGG
>KV908636.1:129910-171940 GCA_002005505.1 Botryococcus braunii
GCCGTGCACATGGCCCTCGCCGAGTACAGACGCTCCATATACTATCCTGGGTGATTCCTCCCAATTCCAGCCCACACACTAGCTTGGCCATACCTCATGATCGCCGGCTAGGGCCCGAGTGTGTTGTGTGCGCATGTGTGTGTGTGTGTGTGTGTGTGTGTGTGTGTGTGTGTGTGTGTGTGTGTGTGTGTATGTGTGTGTGTGTTGCGGTGTGAGTTGTGTGTGTGTGTGTGCGTGTGGGGTGTGTGTGTGGGGGGGGTGGGTTGGGGTGTGGGCGTGTGCCCACGCGGGTTTTGAGTGTGTGTGGAGGGTTGAGTGAGGGTGTGAGTTCACCGTCTTACAGAACCCTTGCCGTGACCCCAGCAACCTTCAGCGATTGAATCGATAAGAAGAGAAAGAAAAGAAAGTCCAAGGTATGGGAATGCGCATGCCAAGCATGTGCCTCTCTTGCGGAAAATGCTTTTTTGCCCTGTTCCCTCCTCCTAGACTTGCAAAGCCCTACTTTACAAGCGCCTCTGTGCATTTTCCGGGGTCTATTTTACCTCCAGCTTCTGTCATGTGTAAGCACCATATGACTCCCCCAGAAATGCCGAAGTGCTCCCTTTGTCCCTCCCTCCCTCCCTCGCTTTCAACGCATTTTCTCCGTTCCATAGAGAGAGGTGGGAGTGGGCTGGAGTTGTGGGCCTGTTAGCTCGTTGTGCTTGCAGCACTTCGTACTGGCTGCTGCTGTGGTTTGAGAAGAGTGCAGGGATGGGGCAAGACAGTTTCTGGCGCATTCCGTTTGTTAGTCATGGAGGCATCAATGATTTGTTTCAGGGCAGGAAATGCAACTCTGTTCCGGTTTTGTTGTTTGGTTGTATCAGCGGGGGCTGAAGTGCAGAGCATGTGTCCAGGCCCAGTGTTCCTCAGACGTGCCCCACCTGACCTTCTGTGAGGGATGCATTACAAGAAATACTGACACAAATCTTAGGCATTAGGCATGTAGCCACATGAAGATCGAGAATTTTGGAACCCCCCCCCCCCCAACGAAACAGAAAAAGGAGCATGCGCGACTATGTACACTGGTGGGGATTTGAACCCTGGTAGAGGGTGTACCCTGTCCTACTGCCCTCAACGCGCCGCTGCCCTACCCATTCAGGCATTGCTTAAATCCCCCCACGCCCACCCCCCTCTCTTTCTCTGCCGCGAGATCTCACCCGTGCACTCTCGACCCACGCACGGATGTCCCGGCCCGCATGCATGCCGTGAAGCTCCAAAGAGCAAAGTTATAATCAGGAAGGGGCTTGGTCACCCCCAGGCGCCACCAGACGCTCGCATACTTCCATCGGGGCCCTCGTACAGCGAGAAAGATATTCCCACTCAAACAATCTCGCACCAAATCTGCGCAGTTACGGACTGAAAGCTGTTGCGTGCTCATTCTGTGAAGCACATGCATGCCCATCAGGCCCCTGTCCTGACTACAAAATGGATGTGGGGACAGGGCACCTGCGCCAGGATCGGCCCTGAAAACACACTTGGTGGCGGTGGGGCGAGCCATGGCGGCGTACGGCCACTTTGTGGAGGCGCGCGAGTGCTGGCAAGCAGCTGGCCAGTGGGCGGAGCTCCTGCCCCTTCTTGTCATGCAGGCGGACTTCGATTCTCTCGAGCACTTCGCCAAGCAGGTGCATCCCCTTGTCTACTCTCTCCTGCACTTCCCCCTCGCTCGCGGACACACTCACTGACACACACACACACACACACACACACACACACACACACACACACACACCACACACACACACACACATTACCAGGACCCCCCACGGGGGGCGCGCGCGGGCACACACACACACACACACACACATACAAACACACACATATACGCCCACACACATGCACACTCCCACATATACACACAGTCACATGCACACCCACACACATGCCCACACGCATTCGCACTCCCACATATAAACGCACAGAGTCACATGCACACCCACACACATGCCCACATGCATGCACACATACCCACTCACATGCACCCACCCACACACACACACACACACACACACACACACACATACACACACACACACACACACACACACACACACACACATCTACACGTACACACTGCCGGGAGGGGGTGGGGGGGGGGCAAGGATCCAGCTACGTTACCGTATACATCAATCAGTCTCCCTTGAGCCAAGGGCCATGGTGCTGCTTGGTGGCCCTCTCCATATGGAAAAACCCCAAATGCCCAAATACTGATCCCTCTCCGTGCCTCCCACGGCCCTCCCTGGCCATTCTTCTGTTTCTCCCCCCCCCCCCTTGCCACCTTACGGTTTCCCTCCACATGCATCCTCATGATTAGTTGTTAGCCTGGGGCTCACAGACAGTACGAGCATTGGGGCTCGCAAGCAGTGCTATGCACGGGGGCTCACAAGCAGTACAGGGCATGGGGCCTCACAAGCAGTACTAAGGAGGGGGGCTCACAAGCAGAACACAACATGGGGCCTCACAAGCAGTACTAAGCAGGGGGGCTCACAAGCAGTACACAACATGGGGCCTCACAAGCAGTACTAAGCAGGGGGGCTCACAAGCAGTACACAACATGGGGCCTCAAAAGCAGTACTAAGCAGGGGGGCTCACAAGCAGTACACAACATGGGGCCTCACAAGCGATATTAAGAACGGGGGCTCACAAGCAGTACTAAGAATTGGGGCTCACAAGCAGTACTAAGCATTGGGGCTCACAAGCAGTACTAAGCAAGCGAAAAACTTTCAACAAACTGCGAAAGCAACTGTATTGCAGTTGAACTCGCAAGTTGTCAATGCACGTGAACTGCTGGCGTGACGTGACGAGGTTAATGGACAGGGGCCCGTGGAGGCTCGCTCCCTGGCAGAAACGCTGTTGAAGACCGCGGGACCGCACTACAACCGGGTGGCATCGTTGGGTTCGTCAGCAGTGACAGGCAACTGGCAAGTAACAGCGGAACTGGAAGCCGGTACCCTGGGGACCCTCGGGCAGTCGGAGGCCTTGGAGGTTGCGCCCAGCGGGGCAGTTCCCAGTATGGAGGCGGTGCCCCCTGAGGGACTCCCCTCCTCTTCGGACGCCCTAGGTTACATTCCACGCTTGGACCCCTCGCTTGTGGAGGCGCGCTCCCTTTGCTCCACACACAAATGTTGGGCCATGCCTTCAGGAATTTATCAGCCCTGATATTCCTGTGCGCCGGCAAATGCGAGCGCTTGTCTCTCTCTCTCTCTCTCTCTCTCTCTCTCTCTCTCCTCTCTCTCTCTCTCTCTCTCTCTCTCTCTCTCTCTCTCTCTCTCTCTCTCTCTCTCTCTCTCTCAGTCTGTGTGTGTATGTGTGTGTGCGTGTGCGTGTGCGTGTGCGTGCGTGTGTGTGTGTGTGTGTGTGTGTTGGGGGGGGGGTAGGTTGGTGAGTCAGAGGGGGAGGAGGAGAAGTTAAAGGTGGAAGGGAAGGGGATACAGAGGGTGAGGGGCGGTCGGGAGGTGAGGTGGGACAAGTGGGGATGCAAGGGAGAGGGCGAGGAGAAATACAGAATGGTTGAGGCGCAAGGAGCATGTATGTGCGCGGGCGCATGTGTGTGTGTGTGTGTGTGTGTGTGTGTGTGTGTGTGTGTGTGTGTGTGTGTGTGTGTGTGTGTGTGTGCGTGCGTGTGCGTGTGCGTGCATGTATGTGCGTGCCCGCTTGTGTCAGAGGAGAGAGAGAGAGAGAGAGAGAGAGAAAGAGAGAGAGAGGGAGGGAGAGGGGTTTTCTTTCCCAACCCTTCTTTGGGGCAGGGGACTGTGTCATCATTACCTGTGGCCCCATCACATTGTGCGGCTTGTGAGCATGATGCGTCATGCGTGCAACCCAACTTGTCGTGAAGGGCACGGCACTACACCGCACTGAAACAGGATCAGTGCTGATTTGTGGCGGGCTGCGGGTGGGGGCAGGCATACATAGGCGTTGGGCAAGGGGTGGTGAGAGGGGCCACAGTGGTGAGGGCCACGGACGACCGGCCAGAGGATGACGTGGACGGGGGCTTCATGGAAGCCAGTGTCCCAGGGACCGGAGGCATTGACGATGGTGACCACGAAGGGGGCCAGTTCGCGGAGACCGCTGCCCAGGTGAGCACCATGCCTCCTGCTGTCCGGTCCTGCAGTACTAGGGCCACCCATCCGCGCCTGCGGTACCCTGGGCCACCGGCGTCCGTGCCTGTTTTGTGGGCTGTACCTTTTTCCTTATCCTGCACCTGCAAACATCTGCCATCCTACTGTTCACAATGTTTCTCTTCTCTCCTCTCCCCCTCTCTCCCTTCCGCCCCCTCCCCTCTCGCTGTGTGGGTGTGTGTGTGTGTGTGTGTGTGTGTGTGTGTGTGTGTGTGTGTGTGTGTGTGTGTGTGTGTGTGTGTGTGCGTGTGTGTGTGTGTGTGTATGTGGGGGGGGGTCGGGTGTGGGTGTATGTATGTATGTGTATTCTCCAATATGTGAATGTGTAGTTTGAGGGGGGGGGGTGGGGAGTTGATTGGGCGATTTTGTGGAAAATCGTAAAAGCGTGGTAAGAGGATGTGAGAGGACAGGGATTCCAAGTCTGAGGCTGGAGTTTGGGTGGTCCCTGGAGGGATGTTGATGGGCAAGGAGTATAGCAAGAGCGTGACGATGCGTGGGTGTGGGTCCAAGGCAGGCTGCAGCCAGAGCTGCCTTCTCTTTTTTCTGTAGATAGTCATGGAGAACTTCAAGATGAGTGGGTATGGGTTCAATGCAGGCTGCAGCCAGAGCTGCCTTCTCTTTTTTCTGTAGATAGTCATGGAGAACTTCAAGATGTGTGGGTATGGGTTCAATGCAGGCTGCAGCCAGAGCTGCCTTCTCTTTTTTCTGTATATAGTCATGGAGAACTTCAAGATGAGTGGGTATGGGTTCAATGCAGGCTGCAGCCAGAGCCGCCTTCTCGATGGACAAGGCCGACAACTTTTACAGCAGCGACGAGGAGGGCGATGACACACATTCCAACAGCAGCTTATCCACCAGCACCTCACTTGCTCCCGACAAACCCAAGTTCAAGGTACACAGCTCCCACATGCATGTTTGTAAGCAAAAGCTATGTTCAGCAACGTGATCAGCAGTAACAGGGTCCCACAGCAGTACCCCGAGCACGGCGGAGCATGTGATATAACATGAAAGAGTAACTGTGATAGCATATCGGAGGCTGCTTTTGTTTTAAGGAAGGTTTTTCGTTGAATCAGCACCCTGAACACCTCACCCCTGCTCTAAGAGGACAACGCCGAGGTGATGGTGCAAGGTTATCTCTTGTGGCCTCTTGTAGGAATACACTCACGTTAGGCCTCCTTATCTATAAAATTCAGTTTCTTGTTGATTATTTGTCAGGCCCATATGTCTTGGTTGGTTTTTCCCACAGGGACACTTTTTGTGTGCCCTCTCTTGGGTTAGCCAAAAGCCCCCTCTTTGTTTTGGGAAGGTCAAACATAATAGTTCCATTCCTTGTGGACATGTAAATGACAAGCTTCTTAAGCAGGCTGCGTCCGCATGAGGGTCCCCCTCTCTCCAATTCATAGACAGACAGAGAGGGGGGGGAGGGACAGAGAGAGAGAGAGAGAGAGAGAGAGAGGAGAGAGAGAGAGAGAGAGAGAGAGAGAGAGAGAGAGAGAGAGAGAGAGAGAGAGAGAGAGAGAGAGAGAGGGGGGGGGGGGGGGGGGTGAGAGAGAGAAGGGGGGGGAGTGCATCGGACAATATGGGCACACCAGTAGTCAGTGGGTACTTTGGCAATTGACGCAGAAACAGGAGGGAAGGCAGCCCGTCGGAAGTCATCGCGAAGGCCGCCCCAACACGCCCCCCCCCCCCCACACACACACACACACAGACGGGGGAATGGGGGGCCTGAGGGTGCAGGCCGCGACCACAATGGTGAGAAGGTTGTGGAAGTCGGAGACTTCACATGGGTGTGTAATGTGCAGGTGGTCATTCGGGGGAAGGAGGAGGCAGGGCCGTCAGATGCAGGAGACCCGAACGCGCTGAGGTCGGCAGCCCAGAACCTGCGCCTCATTGGAGCCCCCCCAACAGGCTTGGAAGCTCCTTCCACCTTCAAATTCAAGCGGAGCGGTACAGATCTGTCTTCGGGCTCCGATGGTGGCGCCCTGGTACGCCCATCTCTGTCCCTTCATCTCCTCTCCTCCTTTTCCCTGCACACTGCCACGCGGTCGCTTCTCTCTCTCTCTCTCTCTCTCTCTCTCTCTCTCTCTCTCTCTCTCTCTCTCTCTCTCTCTCTCTCTCTCTCTCTCTCTCTCTCTCTCTCTCTCTCTCTCTCCCCCCCCCCCTCTCTCTCTCTCTGTGTGTGTGTGTGTGTGTGTTTGTGTGTGTGTGTATGGCGCGCGTGTGCGCGTGTGCGTGTGAATGTGTGTGTGTGTGTGTGTGTGTGTGTGTGTGTGTGCGCGCGCGCATGCAGGCACTCAGTGACTTGTATATATATGGCGGGGATAATGATTGGGAGACTGCGCCTGTTTGATTAGTAAAAGGCAACGATCATGCATGAATAATTTCCAGAACGGTTTTGTTAGTATCTGGTTTGCTGCTGTGGAATAGTATCTGTTTATTTGTACTGGAAAAGTTGTTTGAGCCTATACAGCTGGAATTTGTTTATCCTTGGGGTTTCTGCACGATACTGCTTCCAGATAGGAGAAGGGCAAAGAGTAAGAGCGCGAGATGGGCGTGGTTGTTGACCAGGAGTTGAGCCCGAGACCTTCCGACTCCAGTTCGCTGGTTCCCGAGCACGTTCCTCGGCCGCCCTCCCACCTCTTTTCCCATCCCCACCACAGGTGCGAATTCGAATTACGTTGTTTACCTTCCTAGTATGTCATTTTGGTACTATCCCAGTATTAGTGTCATCACAAATGGCAGACGCAAGGATGCCCTCAGATATTGTAAGCGGGGCTGTGGGGGATCGTACCAGCACCTTTTCCTTATTTTTTGGCCCACCTCAGCTCCCAACGTCTCCAAATCTAAGTTTTATCTTACCATATACCTAGGTGTTTGACCGGGCATGCTCTGAAAATCCAATGATAGGAGAGGTTGAATGTCATATTGAACAAGGCTGGGGATGGCAGTGGAGTGGCAGTAGCCCATCCCAAAAACCGTTTAAGGTCGATTTTGAGTGGTGTTGGTTCTCGTGAATGTAGTTTCCTGAACTAGTCCTAGATGCCGGCGGGATGGAGCACATATGGTGCGCGCGCGCGTGTGTGTGTGTGTGTGTGTGTGTGTGTGTGTGTGTGTGTGTGTGTGTGTGTGTGTGTGTGTGTGTGTGTGTGTGTGTGTGTGTGTGTGTGTGTGTGGAGAGAGAGAGAGAGAAGAGAGAGAGAGAGAGAGAGAGAGAAGAGTTTTAGGAGCGCGAGCTGCCGCCGTTCTCCCATCCCGTTGTTCTTCATGGCAAATTCGGCGCCAGACACAAAGTGGTGAGGGAGAGAAAGGGGAAGACAGAGAGGGAAGAGGGAGATTGAGGGCCATTAGGCCAGTTCTCTCCCCCCCCCCCCCCATACACACACACAAGACTTCCCCTAGGTCTCTCTCTCTCTCTCTCTCTCTCTCTCTCTCTCTCTCTCTCTCTCTCTCTCTCTCTCTCTCTCTCTCTCTCTCTCTCTCTCTCTCTCTCTCTCTCTCCCCCCCCCTTCCCCTCCCCCCCCCCCACACACACACACATCAGGGGGTTGGGGTGGGAGGATTGGGGAGGGATGTAAATTGAGGGTATGAGAGGGAATAAAGAAAAGGGTGGAGAAGCTGTTCAAACAGAGCATGCAGGGCTGGAAGGGCCAAATCAAGTTCGTTTGTGTGGGAGCAGATGCAATGAAGGGGAATGCACCTCCCATGATCCCGGAGGGGCTCTTTGGTCCTGCTCCAGAGCCTAGTGCAGGAGCAGGCCCCATTCTACCGCCACCAGCTCCCCTGGCGAATCCCCCTGCCTGGAATGCCCCAATCCGTGTGCCGTCGCCAGGGCCCACTCCCCTCCGCGTGCCTTCTCCAGGACCCGCTCCTCTCCCAGACGACTTTCTACGGGCTGCCCCGGCTCCACTTCCTGCGCCAGTTGCCAAGGTACCCTTTGGCTAGTGGGCGTGCGCACACTCTCCGATGTACCCACCCTGACATCTCCTCTCCCCTGTCGCCCCCCCCCTCTCTCCCCCCCCCCTCTCTCTCTCTCTCTCTCTCTCTCTCTCTCTCTCTCTCTCTCTCTCTCTCTCTCTCTCTTCCTCCCCCCCTCTCTCCCGCCCTTTGTTCCCCTTCCCTTCCGCCCCCTTCGCTCTTGGCCCCCTGCTCTCTCACGAGGGTTGGTCCGGGACAAGAAATAGGTGGAAGAAGGCGACAGGTCAGAGAGGAAGGCGTTGGGGTGGGGAAATCCTATCTGAAAACCAAGAGCAAAGATATGCCACCTTAACGAGGCCCGAGACTTGCAGACTGCGAGCGGTGTTGGACTGCTCGGCCGCATGGGGGCAACCCTCCGAGCAAGCCTGCTTTGCTAGGACCCAACGACTGCAGCTGCGTTTTGTCAATCAGCAAGTGCGCTGCTCCCAAAGCGGCGACCTGGACAACGTTCGGTCGTGGGGTTCCCTAAATGTGAGGTTTGGAGACTACGTAGGCGGACGTGTCAGCTCTCCAGCGGCAGGGCATATCGCTGATGGAGGCGGGCCAGTGGGATGCTGCAGCCGCGCAGCTAAGCAGTGCCTTGGCCGCTAGTGGGGGCGGAGGGGCCCGCTCTGCGCACTACCTAGCGGCCGTCAAGCTACTCAAGGCACGGCCCCTAGGAGAGGGCCTTGTCTCGTCGTCTATGCAAACGCATGGGGCCACACCCTTCCGAGCGTGTGTGCGTGCGTGTGTGTGTGTGTGTGTGTGTGTGTGTGTGTGTGTGTGTGTGTGTGTGTGTGTGTGTGTGTGTGGGGGGGGGGGGTGTGGTGAGGGGGTTGTGGAAAGGTACTTCGGGGGTTGTGTATATCTACGGTCTGTGGTATAAATCCCATGTGATGTTTGTCTGTGTGCATGTGCATATGTAGCGGTGCGTGTGTGTTTCCGGGGCAGGGGAGGGTGGTGCTAGTGGTGGGTTTATGTGTGCGTGTGTGCACGCAGGTCGTGTGTGTGTGTGTGTGTGTGTGGGGGGGGGGGGGGAGAGGGGTTGGAAGGGCATAGGAGAGAGGGGTCGCTGGAGGGGAAGGAACCCCTCCTATGCGGGGGTGGGGTGAGAGCTGGGGAATCTGCATGCTCGGGGTGTGCATTGGCTGCTGAGGTGCATGAAAAACGGGCATCTGTAGCTTTTTAAGGAGTTAAGACTGGTCTGCGGACATCACCCTTATATGACATCACGAGAGGGTAATGCCAGTGGAGGCCAGCGACTGTGGAGACGCGTGGCAACCTCGTGAGTCGCAGGCCGGACGGCGCATGCCGATCCGCATGTGTCGCTTTCTCTGATCAGCCTCCATTGGATGGGCCAACAGTGGCCTCGAGGTTCTTCTCTGCCGCCTGCTCACTTTTTCTGGGCTAGAGCCGGGGGGGGGGGGGGGGCCAGAAAGCATGATTGAGATTTGACATGGCAATACATAAGGAAGTTGAAATGAAGCTGAGACATGGTTGAAATGTGGCTTTGAAGGCTTCTTTGCGATCCATGAGATCAGTCAAATGGCGTGTGGGGCCCTGACAATGCAGTGGGTAGGGAGATCTGACAGCCCTCGAAGTCTGTGAACAGGTAGCGGCAACAGCTGAGAAATTGGCAGCTGCACGCTTGTACCGCTTTGCAGCAAGCCTCCCTCTGGATGAAGTACATCGACGAGCGGTTATTATGAGTGCTGCCGCTCGCAACTTGGATGTTGGGAACTTTGGGTACGTGTCCGAGCCTTCCTCATCACTCCTTGGTACTGCATAGGCCGTGGCATGTGACTAGACCAGCAGGAACTTCTCGGAGGAGAAACCGGGTTGGGGGATGAGCTGTCATACAATACTGAAGAGGACCTTTGTGTGTGGGCGGTGTGTGTGCGCGTGGGGGGTTTTGGGTGGGGGGGTGAGAGGCGGGGAGAAAGAGAGGGATGGAGGCAGAGCGAGCGAGTTCAAGCGCGCTCTGTTCAGACTGGGCGAGGGTTTGCAGAAGCACGGTGTCATTTCACTCTCCCTATAGAGACACACAGGGAAGGTTGAATCTATTTAGAGTGCATTGAAAGCTGCGAATTTATCCTTTTTCATCGAAGTATTGAAAAGCAAGCCAACCGCTCCGTTGCTGTTGGATTGGTAGTTGCAGCTGCCTAGATTAAATTAAATGTCTAGCAACGCTAAAAATGCAGATGGTAAAGAAGACGGAGCGGGCTTGCAGGTATGCGTCGGAGCAGTTCTTGTGGCTTGCGACTCAAGCAAGTGACAATGCTCCTGATGCCTACTTGGCGCAACTCCAGCAAAAGATCGACGAGTGTGATACAGCGGGCTTGCGGAATGCCGACATCCCTAAGGACGAGGACCTGAGCGTGTTTGCAGAAATCATAGGCGCAGCCCAGAATGCCATTGATGTGGATGAATGCGTGGGGCCTCTCCTTGTCTAGATCAGGAAGCATCACCAGTGTTGCAGCAGATACGTTGACCTTAGCAACCAAGCAACACAGTTTAAGAACAAGTCCCAATCTGTGTTTGCTGGCTTGGGACCCTGTTACTGCACCAAAGTTGCTTTTTAAGGCCGAGTGACCGCACACTTTTGCATTGCTTGTAGCATGTATCGATGACTGGTGCTTTAGGTCAGCAGGTTTTGGTGACCAGTAAGGCACCGGTATAGGATGAAAAACTTTCAATTCCTACTGAATAATGAGCCCAATGCTCATTTCCGGGCAGGTATTGCATGAAATCGATAAAAGTGTACGTAAAGTGAAGGACAAGGAAACATCCATAACAAAGGAACCACAAGTTCTGTACATTACCTCCAAAACGATAGTTTTGCCCAACAGAAACGGCCGTAGGCAGACATTCCCGCAATCTTGGCAAACTCTAGTACGGTGGCATCAAACCCATCATGTCGAGAGCTTAAAACTACTCTGTAATCAAAAACCTTCCCCAGGCTGCATCCGCATATGTTTTTTGAAGCGAGTTTTCGTGATTCCCCTCAACGTCCGGACATGAAATAAGAGATAATAAAAGAACGGAAAGGGTAGGGACTGTAAGACAGCTCCGTTTACACGGCCTGATCCTCAACCGTAACCCATAACCGCCCCGCTTACAGCGCCGCCTATGCACAATGGCCATGCGTCAAGTGCCTTTTTATTGCGGTCCCACTTAATTTACTTCATTGAACAACCAGTGACCATAATTTTCTGGTACACCGAGCTGCTCGATGGGCCAAAACGTGTGGGCACGTCTCCCCAGCGTACCTGGCAGGTACAAAAAGTCTGATTAGTGGATAACCTCTTCCAACTGCCAGTCGGAAACCCAAGCGTCGCATTTGCGGCATTCGTGGCTCGGATTCGCTGCGTCCAGGACATGTTAGGCTATGTCCACATGCATTACTTAAACTAGATTGGACATCATTTGATCCTCAAGCTTGAACATATTGTTTTGCTGTCAAGTATTTCAATGTATAATATTGGGTCGCCCGCATCTATCCTTGGGTCCGGCGTTCGACCTTAACCCGTCCGACTTGACCGCGGGAGGGGGAAGGATTGTAGTAATGGAGAATGCACAAACTTTAGCGCAAGTCATCACCCCTTTAGAAGTGGACGATACTGCTAAGGAATACCTGGAATTACCGGTGGCAAGGGAGAGTAGCGACGAATGGCAGCAGGCGCTGGAGGCCGTGGTTCCTGCTTGTGTTGTTCTCAAGTGAGCTGCTTTGGTTCTCAGCTTCTTGTCGAAAGTTTTGGAAGTTGGTTGAGATTGGTAATGGAGTGGATAGATAGTCAGCCCTCAGAGCACTGTACTGAGCTGGGTGTCTGTGTTCAGGGTTACCCAAACTCGCGCTTTTGATACTGAAGTGGCATCATCCTCATATGCTACAGGTATGGTAACAGTGTTCTGCAGAGGATGGAGGGTGAGGGAAGATAGGCTTTTGGTGGATACCCCCTGTGCAGTGTTGGAGGTGCCTAGAATACCTCAATATGGGTGTAGCATTCAAAAGTATCACCACATTCTTTTCCTGCAGGATTTGTAGTTGATGCAGAAAGAGGACTAATTTTAACAAACAGGCATGTGGTCACACCAGGTAAGTTCCAGCCTCTCGCAATTCTTTAGGCCCTCCTTGCTTAAGCCAAGGAAAACCCAAGTCTGGTATTGGTCTATCAAACACTACTTAAGATCGGATTTACCATGCTGACTTCAAGATGTACTTGTCAGGATGTAAATTTATGTTTGGGTGTTTTGAGACTTGCAGGACCAGTTACTGCGGAGGCAATTTTTCATAACAGGGAGGAAGTGTCTATACGGCCGTTGTATTATGATCCAGTCCATGATTTTGGGTTTTTTCGCTTTAACCCAAATGATCTTCAATTCATGAAGGTTGCTGAAGTGCCCCTGGCTCCAGAAGTAGCCTCTGTGGGTCTTGAAGTAAGGGTCGTGGGAAACGACTCTGGTGAGAAGGTGAGCAAAAAAAGTATGCCATGTCCTTGGTAACTTCCACAGAGTTGCTGAATATCTTACCTTCTGTCGTACTAGCATACAGTATTGGCGCTAATGGTTTTTCGGAAATAATGTTTTTTGTACCCGAACTTTGCATTTCCAGTAGGGTTTGAGGTGATTTTGGGGGCCTATGACGGACTTTCCAAAGGGTTTTCATTGATTTTTGGGCAAAATGCTCTAGGTGTTTAGATTGACAATAGATGTTGTGGCTACGCACCAACAACACCGGAATTGGTCCTAATCCGAATAATTACCTAAGTTTCCTCGCCGCCGGTCCTTGGGACCCTGTCAACAACTACTACGCTAATTCTAATACGGTCTATGCTTTGCAATTGTCTGCGGGGCCGGTGGCGCAGCAGGCAATTTCCAAGAGGTTTCAACCAAATTGGGGCGTCCGGGGGCAATTCGGAGGGGTTTTAATTGTTTTAGGGGTCCCAGAGCAGACGTTTCTTAGGTTTTATATCGCTCGGAAGAGTTAAAATATCAATTAAATGCATTAGCACCGATACGGTATTGCATCGTTCGAGGGATGCTTGACATATGCTGCCTCAGTTGATTGGGTCGTGTTTGACGGTGGGAGTGGCAGGGACAGAGATGGAAAGAGAGAGGGAAGGGGGGTAGAGGGAAAGAAAAGAAGGGAAAGAGGGGGAGGGGGAGGACACACACACACACACACACACACACACACACACACACACACACACACACACACACACACGCATGCACACACAGACACCCCGGGGGGGGGAGACAGGAAGAGGGAGGGAGAGAGAGAGAGGGAGGACACTTTGAGGATCTGCAAGTTTGAAGGTTGTCAGCCTGATCGAGGTCGTGGGGCTACGTACAGATTTCTATCCTCGCAGGAACAATTGCGCGCATTGACAGGGACGCTCCAAAATATGGCAAGGGATACAATGACTTCAATACAGTAAGTGCAAATGTTATCCACAGCACTGTCGTGCTGCTAATACATGTACACCCTATATGTAGGTGAAACAGCAGAGTTTACAAATAAACCCCTGGAGATGCTGTACTGTATGTTGAGGAGTTTTCATGTTCGTCTGAAATTTGGCAGGGCTTGGGTTGTAGCATTGTTTGAAAGTTGCATAAGAGCTGTGTCAAAGGCAGTTGCCACAATATCTGGGCCTTTGGTTTCATGAAGTGTCGAATCCTTCAAAGCTTTCTGGATGGTGTACACTATTAACTGCAGTTCACTTTTGGATTTTTTAACATTTTTGTTTCACGTAACTCGTACAGTTCAAGTACTATTGTAGTACCAGTTTAGTAAATACGCTGAAAATGGCCCAGGTGATTTAATACGACTTGTCACAATTGTTGGATGTCCCCGATCAGAAGTATGGGATCTTGTGATCTAATAGCAAGCCTAGTAGCCCAAGGGCCCATAATATCTATGTTAAGTACTTGGGGGAAATCAGGAATGTTTCTACTTAAGATGTGCCGTTCTATGGCTGACGGATAAAGGCCAGAATATTATAGATCCTGAATGACTGAAATTCATTTAAACTGACCCTTGTACATGCATTGGGGGCCCTCACAGTAATGCTTGCCTTTATGTATGATTTCGTAGTGATCGTACAGCGTACGTATACTTTGCATTCCGTGAACGTGGAGTCGGAGAATCACTGATAACATTCGCTGCTCTGATTACTTGAATCTGCATTTGAATTTGTAAGCCGTGATTGGGTGAAGGTACTATATCAACCTCTCCAGAAGGATCAAAACTGTTGATCAGTTGTAACTGGCAGTGGGCTCGAAGTATGTTGCCACACATTAAGGTCGCTGGAAGATAAATACTGTCAGAACTGATATGTGTGCGTTTTGTTCTCAGTTCTATCTGCAAGCCGCCTCGGGAACTAAAGGTGGATCTAGCGGTTCCCCTGTTATTGATGGCAAGGGTAGGGTAATTGCCCTAAACGCGGGCGGCAAGACAAAGGCAGCCAGTGCATACTATCTGCCACTCGAAAGGGTTGTTCGAGCCTTAGATATATTGAAGGTAGCCCAGCCTGGCACGCTCTCTAAAATGGCAAGTTAGCGGAAGGATGCCTGGGTTCGGATGACTGGTGTGGGAACAAGCAAAGAGCATTGGCATCACCTGTGGGATTTACCTGGGCTGGAGACAATTCCTTTGTTAAAATTGCGTAAGACTTGCGAGCAATGAACTGTGAGAGTTTGAGGATTACCTTTTCACAGGTAGTGGGTTGAAGCATGAGTGAAAATGGGCTTGAGTGGATGTACTGGGTTTGGAATGACAGCAGATGCTGCTTCCATGAAGCCGCCAAGACTGTGTGCAGAGGCTTTGGGGTATGTTAAGGGTTGAGCCCCTGAGTGAAGTTTCAGACGGATGTTTCTCCTTTGGCAGGGTTGTTATGATACATCAACAGGCTTGTGGACAAAACCGCACATCCCACGTGGAGATTTGCAGACTACGCTTGTCTTCAAGGGGTTTGATGATGTTCGTCGCTTGGGACTCTCTCATGACACAGAAGCAGCTGTACGTGCATCGTGCATGTCAGGGAAGGATGGTGCGTGTCCTTCTGCCATGTAGGCGGTTGTCACTTCACCAGCGCGTATTGCAGCTTCTGTTTGCAGGTCCTTTGTCAGTAAAAGGATGCAATCCTCTTGATGAATTTGTGCTGCGGGATGCATACTTCCCAGGTTGTAGCTTCATAAATCCTATGCATGGTTTATGTTGCAATTCTTTTTTCATTGTTAAGTGTCAATTGATTTGATCTGATTTGGTCATGGTCTTGTGCGAGTTGGGGCAGGGAAAGCGGCCATTGGATGGTAATTACCCCCTCAATGTGATGCTGATGGGGGTCGCGGCGTTGGCAGGTCTATCCACGGCGGGCAGTATTGGAATGCTCGTGGTTGAAAGTGTCGTTCCAGGCAGTATGTCTGATGGTGTTCTTGAACCTGGGGATGTACTTGTTCGTATTAACGGAGAAATTATCACACACTTCCTCCCCTTGGAGGACATTTTGGACAGGTGTGGCTCCCAGGAAGTGCTGGGCTGACACTGATTGTTGTCATTACCGAACAAATCCATACAAAGCATTTCAACTGGGTACTGGTTTCCTCATTTTGTGTGATGCCTTTGTGTTTGTTCAGGCTGTTTTGAGTCTTAGCATGTTCAGAGAGGGCAAGCCCTGCTCTGAAAGGGCTAATTTGTATTAGTCTAATAACAGTTCAGCTTCAAGGTCCTCTCCGCATGAAAGTTGGAAGGCATGTGGCTGGCTCCTTTCCACTGTCAGTGAAGCTGTAGTGACAACACTCTCCAAGTTTCCCCCTTTCTTAGGCTATTCATGACTGTTATTCTGTTGTTGAGGTTGTCTGTGTTGCGATGCCCAATTTGCAGGAATGTTGGGGAAGTGGTCGCTGTGGAGATAGAGCGGAATGGGGCGCTACACAAGTTGTCCATCAAGGTATGAGCGGGGAGTGCTGATTCTGACAATCCCTGTGTCAGCGTAAGGGCCAGAGTTTCTCTCAAAGTTGTTGAACTTTTGCTAAATTTGTTTTGGAGACCGTATCGATCTTGAAACGAACATGAAATATACTGTCACATATTGTGGGTGTGCTCCCCTGTCTGGGCTTCCAAATTGCATGTATGTTAAAGCCAAGACAGCTGGTCCTGGTCCTGGCCCCAAGGACCAGAGGGACCGCCGCCCAGCCTGGCTTGAGAATAAGAGAGTTTTAATGTCCTACTTTGGGTGGATTGTTGTTGATGTGCTCTTGGGAGAGTCCATTCCTTAATCTGACATTGGCCATACGTTCCACAGAAGCAATGATTGCACACACAAAGTGAAGGAGACACAGCTAGTCCAAGCTGCAATCGCTGTAACACAGCCTGTGAAATGGGCTAGTAAGTTCCAGTCCGTACCAGGGTGGGGGTTCTAGGGCCTGCTTCCATCTTTCACGCTTTTTGTGGGATAGGCACCCCAATTATTTCCTTTCACACTTTTGCTTGACATGTGCTTGCTTGCAATTATTGATGGGGTGGGAAAATATTTGAAACGTCTGCCTGGCTATAGAAATAGTGGGGGGGTGTGTGTGTGTGTGTGTGTGTGTGTGTGTGTGTGTGTGTGTGTGTGTGTGTGTGTGTGTGTGTGTGAGAGAGAGAGAGAGAGAGAGAGAGAGAGAGAGAGAGAGAGAGAGAGAGAGAGAGAGAGAGAGAGAGAGAGAGAGAGAGAGAGAGAGAGAGAGAGAAAATGTGTGGGTGTGTCGGTGCATGTGTGTGGCGAGGGTTATGGTGTGGGTGGTTGAATGGGCTGGTGTTTTTACCCAACTGTAAATAGCTTTTGCGGTTAACCTGGCATTTAGGGGACTAGCATGGGCTAGGACCCCTTAGGTCCTGGCTAAGTGCTTTGCATCTGTATTTTTGCCTCTGTGCACCCTCTCCGCCATGCATCAGAAAGAAATATGATATTTGGATGATGTTGATCAGCTGCTCAGATTGCTGTGTATTTTTGCAATTTGTGGCTTATTGGAGTCCTGTGTAGTCAATCTGCAACAAAAGGAAAAGGACAAGAAGGCAGTACCTGACAAGGTCGTGTTTTTGTCAGGTTCAAGACTTGGATTTGGTGACACCAAAAAGCTTTTTGGAGTTTGCGGGGTCGTGCGTTCACAGCTTGAGCTATCAGCAGGCTCGAAACAACCGGGTGGAAGTCGGACAGGTCGTTTCCCTCTTACCACCTTCTGGTTATCTCGTGTCCTTACCTGCTTTTTTGAGTTGGTTTGAGGGTTGAGTCGATCTGCATTTTCGCTTGGAGGTTGTTAATTGTTGGCATAAGCCTCTCTTGCTTTATGACATTTGCTGTGTACTTGATTTGTACATATGTTGGCCGATGAGGCAATCAAAAGTCGAGGAGTGAAATTCAGCATCTAATATTTGTGGTTGTCTGACTTAAAATGGCATGGATGTGACAGCATGGGTGCCATGTCTAATCTGAGGTGGACTTGACTCACCCACTTCTTGGCCGATGCAGACAATTTTTCCTAGGCGGAAACTGGAAGTCAGCCTTTCAGATGTGTTGTTGTGACCTCACTAGCGCTGCAAGCACGTGACAGCATTGGTGTTATGTTGGACCTGAGGTGGTGTTTGTGCAGGTCTTTGTCGCAAATGAAGGAGGCTACATGCTGTCTCGTGCCGGTGTGCCTGAGCATGCTATCATAACGTCCCTGGCCAATACTCCTACACCTAATTTGGAGAGTTTTGCACGTGTTCTACAAGAGCAGTCTCAGGGAGCTCAAGTCCCAGTGCAATACTACACGTTTTCAGATCGCCATCGTCGCCGGAACGGGATCCTCCATGTGGACAAAACATGGTGCGCTTGAGGATTGCCCTTCGCAACTACTCATAGAGTCACATCAACGTTCCGAAAATGCTTTGGAAGGGTTTATAACTCTCCAGTATGCTGTTCTCTCTGGGTTTTTTGCAGCGAGAACCACCAGGAATGTAGCTATCTACGTCTCAGGATCGTGGTGCTGTCAATTTGCTTGCAGTCGCCTTTGCTGATTGCGTTGCTGGGTATAACAAGCACTCTGCAAACTTATTCCATGCAAGCAACTTCGACCTGCTTGCGGGTTTCAATGCTGGGTTTGTTGCTGATGCCTTTCATGAGCTAATGTCTCGTCTCTGGCCCTTGCAAAATAGGTATGGTCCCATGCTGTACTGGACCCGGGATGATGCTTTGGGCACGTGGAGCTGCACGGTGGATTGGCCCCCTGGCCTCGATGTTCCCCCAGCTCCGCCACCTGCCCCACCTCCCAAGGGGCCAGAGTCTCTCTCCAAAGGCCAGATGCCGACAACGGTCCAGACTTCACTGCAAGATTCGTCCACCGCCTCTGCCCTGGTGGCCGCAAGTGGTTCTACAGACAACCTGGCGGAAGCAGAGACTGGAGATGAGCTTGGCCAGGCATATGACGACATGATGCAGCGGTGCATGGTGCTTCTGGAAGTCGACATTCCCCTGGTTGCCTTGGCGGATGGGGTGCATTCTCGCTGCTTTACTGGTAGGGCAGCACAATGACAGATGCAGCGTTGTCAGGGCTGGGATTAAAGGCCATGCAGGCCCTCCCGCTAACTCACCCTAATTCTTATAAATTGCTGCGCAGTTTGCTTGGGCTTCATGCTTGGACTCGGCAGAAAATTAACTCATCGGGTGGTACATACATTCGTTTCTGCAGTACTTAGAGCAGGACTTCACCTTGTCCAATTTGCAATATTTTGAGGCGCAATTGCTTGCGATGAATCTGCACGTAATGCGGATCTGCCGTGTCTGTATTAGTTGATTGATGTTCACCGTATGTGACTAACCTGCTTGGTCTCAGTGCGTACAGCCAGCCCCGTGTGAGCTACAAAGGAAACATAGGTTTGCAAGCTCGAGAAGCTGGAAGAGGTAAAATTTGTGAGATGATATGGCTCAAGTCCATGAAGCTTATGTCCACACGTGGACATGAGCTCCATAAGCTCAAGCCAAATCATCACCATATGCAGACATTCTCATTTATGTGTCACCATGTCCACAATTTTCCTATCTGGCGCAGGACCTCTTGCGTTCTCTCTGAATATATCTGAGTCCCCCTTTTTTTCTTTTTTTTTTTTCTTTTTTTTTTTTTTTTTTTTTTTTCTTTTTTTTTTTAAATTTAAATGAAGTCTTACTGTGAGAAGGGTTAACCCGCCTTGTGACAGCCTATGGCTGGACTCAGGGGTCCACTACGCGGTATGGAGTTACCAGGTATTTCAAAGATATAAACAACTTATTGTAAGAACTGTCTTCTCAGCTGACCATTTATCTATGATGACTTAGGGATGCTATGTGAGACTGAAAGCAACTGCAAATATTCTTTTCTTTTCCTTTTGTTTTGGGGGGAGGGGGAGGTCAGAATGTGCTGAGGCTCTTCCCGGGGTCGCAGGGAATGGTGTCATTGTTCAGCATGACCAGGATGGAGTAGGCCTCATCGTGACAGATAGAAACACTGTCTCAATCAACGCTGGTGATGTGCTTGTTTCATTTGGAGCTTATCCAGCAGAAACACATGCAAAGATCGTGTTTCTTCATCCATTGTACAACTATGCTGTCTTGTTGTATTCTGCAAAGGACTTGCCTGCAGAGGTGATTACCCTACCATTTGGCCTCATCGCTAGTCATGTGGAGGCACCAGAGGTTTTAGTTTTGTCTCTATCACATAAAACTTAGCATCCTTGCCAACCATTGGTGAGCTTTCCAATGTCACCTGGATTCCTTGGATGTGTTTTCTGTTTGTGCAGAATGAGCTCTTGGATCATGCATGTCATTGCAAGCCCCCAAGAGGCAAGCATGTTGTTCTGTACTTTTAGGTTGAGAATGGATTGGATTAAAGCATGCTATTGGACATTGAGGTGCAAACGTTTGCATCAAGATTTTAAATCCCTGTTCTTGGCTGGGAAGGTGAAAACGGTGTCATGCCGCGATTTCTTATTCCCCATGCAACTTCCATATCTTGAAGCCATAAATTTTGTTATTTGACCGTGCAACATGTGGCAGGCTCGATCTTTAATCCGCGCAGCTGAAATTGCTTCTGATTATATTGTCGGGGGTGAAAAACTGCAACTCGTCGGTTTGACAAAGCAAATGCGAGTCATGCGTCGCTCAGCCACTGTTACACACCCCTACTCATCCTCTTCAATTGCAGCTGCTGCTGTTCCTCGGTTCCGTTCTGTCCATGAGGAGGTATGGCATGTCGTATATGATTTTTAGATTGTGACTTTTGTCAGTACTGCACGCGTCAAACGTTTCAACGCTGTACTGCCGGTCAGTGTTTTTAATATGGACCATTGAGAATGGGCGTGACACATGTATGGTTGGTGTGGCTATTGATGGGTGGTTTAAACAAGGTCCGTTGGGTTGAACTTGAACAAGCAGGTAGGAAGTACAGCTACGCTCCCATCCTCCATGGCTGAATGATTTGTCAAATTGCTTGTGTCAGGTGGTGAAACTTGATCACGACTTTGGGTCCACCTTCAGCGGAGTTCTGGCAAATCGGCAAGGACAGGTCAGGGCCCTTTGGGCTTCATACAGTGAACAGGTCAACAGGGAAGAGCGCGAATGGTGTGCAGGATTGCCGGTGTGTTCTTCATTTCCCATCATCTTTTACCACCATTGCCAAATACATCTTTATGACCAGGAGTCTGGTTGGGTGTCTGTATTTCGGTGTGGTATTGCATCAGTTGCAACTGATCATTTCATCAGGAGACCCATCCCTACCTCCTCAATCCCCAAAAAGCTTGATTTTTTAAAGTGCCTCACTTTCATTTGTAATTGAAACCTTGTAGGGAAATGGCGCTGTGTGTGTGGGGAGGTCCCTACACATACACTATGGGTGTGCATGTGGGTGCACACGCATATGAGGAATGTTTGAGGGCAGGGGTTGGGGGTGCGCCTCTGGACCCTTGCTTGTGCTTCTTCACGTCTTTATGTGCTCGCTTGCAAGCATGTGCTGTGCCCCCCAGCAGGCTGAACGAGCGCCTTGTAGGGTACCTGATATGTGGCTTGGGCCTTTGATGATGCACTTGTACGGCCTTGCCACACATTGTTTGAATTCTTACTGATACTGGACATTCATGGGCAGAGCGCGCTCTTCAAGCCCTGGGTGGATCGCATTAAGGCGCTGCCACTTACTGACGGGGGAGGATGTCAACAACTGCCCATGCTTCCTACCCTTGATGCGGAATTGGAACCTATCATGATGCACAAAGCACAGAAGTGGGGTTTGCCAGCTGACTGGGTCGCGGAAAGGACACGCCTTGACCCCCAGCGTCGACAGGTCTGCTTTTGTTGTTCATTGATGCAATGGTCGTGGGGGCACGCAAGCGCGCGCACGCGCGCGCGTGTGTGTGTGTGTGTGTGTATGTGTGTGAGAGAGTATTTCTTCTACTTCTCCCCTCTCCTGGGCCGCTGTGTGTGTGTGTGTGTGTGTGTGTGTGTGTGTGTGTGTGTGCGCGCGCGTGCATGTGTGTGTGTGTGTGTGTGTGTGTGTGTGTGTGCGCGGGTGCGTGCTCGAGTGTGTGTGTGCACGTGCAGGGACCCTCACAGGACTCCCACAGCAGATCTGTGCAAGGCGGAGACTAAATTTATGTTAGTACCTCAATCCCCAAAAGGCTTGTTTTTTTGGAGGTTTCATATTCCCCACAACTCCATGCACAGAGGTCTAACTTCAAGTGATATCAAATAAGGTGCATTTTGGCACATGCATCCACATGTCAGCGATGATCATAGTGCTCCAACAATTGCACAGGAAGTAGTTGCATTTTGGTAGGGGCTCTACAATATAATTAAGTTCTGTAGCATTAGAGCACTTGAGCGCGGGGTAAGTCTGACTGTATTCAGCGTGTTATGCAGCTTAAGTTATAAGAATGAACTTCGTGTTTGTTGATATCCTCACAGAAAAATTGCCCGTTATGGCTGGCTTAGCAAGCAGAAGGGCTGATTGCAACCAGTGTCGGCTCTTGTTTGTTCTAAGATCTGAGCGACGGGAGAATGTTTCCTTACACTTCTGGCTCTGTTATTGCAGGTTTTGCGCGTCAGGAGCAGGTTGGCAGGATCAGATGCTGCCTTGAAACTCAAAGACGGAGATATGCTGCTTGCCATTAACAACACTCCTGTTTGGAGTTACCGGGATGTGGAGGGGTTTGTGGACAAGAGGACATTAAGTCGTCCTCAAAAGCGCCCCTACTCCACTGCATTTCTGGATGGGACAGGCCAAGGCAGTGAGGCTACTCCTGTGCCCCCGTATTCACCTTCGTTAGATCTGACAATTTTCAGAGACCACCAGCTCTTGGATGTGACAGTCCAACTGGGCCAGGAGACTGGAAGGGGGACCGAGCGCTTAGTCCACTGGTGTGGTGCGCAGTTGCAGGTAAGCCCATTGTATCTAGGCCTGGCCAGTGTGCACGTGGATCCTCCAGCGTCCTTTTGCTGAGGAGCAAGGAAAAGGAGGGGAACAAGGAAAAGGGGCAGGCTGGGGAAGAAGAGGACTTCCGTTGTTCAATAGATGGCAACCACTGGATGTCACATTGTGTTATCTGCTGGTCATCATTACTGTCAATTCCCCAGAGTTTTGAATGACTGGAATGCCTATGTCTGCGTGAAGCAATGCATCTACAGGATCTCACCTTGCTGGTTTTTAGTGGTCCTTACAGTTCATGTTATGGACGATGGGATTAGACTGATCTTTGCAGTTTATAATGATGTTGTTCTCGTTTTAGGGGCTAGTTCGAATTGATTCGTTTTTGTAAAGCAGTCTAGATGTTTCAAAAAACAATCAACAATCTGTCTTGTAGCATCTACAATGAGCGAGCTTGTGCAGTGCTCTGTGCAAGAGATTCAAAGGGATGTTGCATGCAGGCACCACACCGTGCTGTTCGTGAACTGGGGTTCCTGCCAGAAGGCCAAAGTGGTGTGTTTGTATCAAGATGGCATCATGGCTCCCCTTCGCACCGTTATGGCTTGTATGCTCTCCACTGGATCCTTGAAGTAAACGGACAGCCAACGCCGGATCTTGATGCATTTGTGAAGATTGCCGAAAAGCTGGTGCGCAGCATATAGCTAAAAGTTATAGAATTGTATACTATTAATGGCGCAAATGCTGTTGCCCCTATCCACAAAGTATATGCAACAAACTTTGCGCTGAACGAAACCGATTTCAAGGAGCAATAACAATGGAAGAATGTCACAGTACGACCTGCATGTTGTGAGAGGAAACAAAAAGTGTCGAGTTCCCGGTGTCCCTCCTACTGGGGTAAAGGGTCCTCTCCAGCATTCATATTGACAGTTTTTTGGGGACTGCAGGAGGATCGCAGCTTTGTCAGGGTGAAGCTTTGTCAGCTGGAGACTACAAAGTGCAAGGTTCTTGCTTTGAAGCAGGATCTACATTACTGGTGAGAACACAGTCGACCGTTATGCTTCTTCGTTATGTACCACCGCTTCATGTACCACAGGCAGTTTAGAAATTGCTCACCTGCTCTTCATTTTCAAGTCGAGTGTAGAGGTGTCAACATCCTGAACCACAACATGTTGCTCTGAAGAATAAATTGTGCCTTAGCTGCTTGTCTGCTTGTTTTTTTCGGATTCTTCTCCTGTAATACCTGGTGTTTGCCCCTGACCGGTATTGCTTGCAGGCCAACGTATGAGCTGCGTTTTGATCGAGCCAACTGCATGTGGGTCAGGCACGTCATCAAATCTGGGGATGGCAGGTAGCGCTTGTGTCACATGCAATGCTTTGTTATTGTGTGTGAGAAACTTCCTTGGATTTGCTACATCTTTCTGTGTTCTGTTAATGGCCATTCACGATGGTGCTGTTAAGTTGTACAATAACTGTAGTTCCCATGCAATATGAATTATCACAGTATTAATGTGCTGACTTTAACTTGGCAACAAAGTAGCTCGCCTGACCTGCAAAACGTCCTTTATTGCCATAAAAAGCGGGTGAATTGAATTCCTGGATCCGTTTCTTATCGCAAACGGCAGTGTAGAAAGCATGTTATGATAGCTAGTACGGGTCATACTGGACAGTGCGTGTAAGACTTCAATATGTATCACTTGGCATCTTTGATTATTGTAGACGTTAACATCCCTGCATGCAGGCATAACCAAGTTTTTGATAGAATGTCCAACGGTTGTTCAGCTCATAAACGTAAGATCCACGTTTGCCTGAACTGCGAGGTCTTCTTTTATGCGAGGAGGGCATGGATAGAAGTCAAGTTGAAGGAAATAAAGGCAAATGTTTTTTGTTGAGTTTGCCATAAAGTCCGGTGTATAGAAAAGGGTTTTCCGCAGCCAAAAGACCTAGTGAAAGTATCTGCTTTTAATTCCTTTTTTTTTTAGTCATTGCAGTGGGCTCTCTGCAGCTTTTACTCAGCTCTTATGCGTGTCTGTGTTGAATCCATCTATTGTGCTGCTGCTGTATGATGCAACCTGAAAGTACATGTGGAAGCACCAGGGTGCTGGCCAGTGATGTTAATTTCAGAGACCTGCACAGCAACAGCCTTTGATGCTCAAATTGGAACTCGTTTTCCAGATTTTTTAAAAGTACGGGGGACGTCCAAGTGTTCCAGAAGTCAAAAAGCGAGAGCAGAATTTCAATCAGTAATCTTGCCTGTCCTGTTTGTTTCCAATGTAGAACCCAAATATTGACATCCGCGATCGTACTTGCTGCACCGCATTGCAGCGTTGCCATACTTGAACGCTGTTAAGAACCTGTGCTTTCTGTCGAAGTCACGTCAGGAGGAGATGGAGAATGAAGCAGACAAGCATGCTGCAAGCATCGACTTTAGTGCTACGGCAAGTGATGTGCGCATGCCTGGTTCTCTGGCCGACAGACACCACCTTTTCCTGACGGAGTTCATTGTTTTGGGAGGTATCGACACAAAAACGCAGAAACACATACAAAAGTAGCATGCTTCTTGCAGGGGAAAAAACGACGAAAATACTATTTGTGATACGGATGTCACTGTTTCAAGGGAACCTGACCATGTCAGCCCTGGGCTCACTTCTTCTGAAGAGGGTTTCACTTGGTCGCTACTTGTACTTCTCCCCAAACTTCACCTTATGTCTGGTTCATCCGCATTGAATACCTACAGGTAATACAGGCTGATCTCTTCCTTGGTTTAGACACATAGTGAAGCATTTCCTTCCATGTCTTGGAGCTGTAATAAGTCGGTGCAAAATGGTGGTGCATGGACTAGCGTGTTAGTTATGCACCATGGCAACCGAGCTATGAAGGAAAGGGCATGGGGTGAGTGAGCACTTGGAGCGGCACAGCGTTGGACTTCTTACTTATTGGCCAGTATCGTGCTATGATCAGATTAAGATCACACTCAAATCCCTATCCAGCAGTTCATACGCAGGCTGACCCGGAAGGTTTAGAGGCAGCCCAAGTTATCGGAGAGTCGCCCATTTTGAATTGAAGTCCTGCATGACAACAGCAAAGCCTCTTATTTGGGACTTGAGGTAGACTTGCAATATGAGCATGTCTGCTACGCTATGCAGCTGGAACCTGACTTCCCTCCCCTCCCCCCCCCCCAACCTTCCCTCTCTCTCTCTCTCTCTCTCTCTCTCTCTCTCGCTCTCTCTCTCTCTCTCTCTCTCTCTCTCTCTCTCTCTCTCTCTCTCTCCTCTCTCTCTCTCTCTCTCTCTCTCTCTCTCTCTCTCTCTCTCTCTCTCTCTCTCCTCTCTCTCTTTGTGTGTGCGTGCGCGCGTGCGTGCGCACGCGCGCGCCTGTGTGTGCGTGTGTTTTCGTGTATGCGTACATGCGGCGCTGTGTGTGAGCCTATGCGTATGACCCAGCCGACCCCCAACACAGGACGATAGTTGACGCACTGGCAACTAATTGGAGGCACCCGAATGGAGCCCCCCATCTTGAGTCTGGTGTTAAAACAGAATGGAGTTTAGGTCAAACTTTGAGATCGCGAGCTCAATGACTTTGCCGTCCACAGAGCGTCCTCGCCGTGTCAGCCTTTCGGGATCCTTAAGGATCTCTCCCAGGGTCGTCCCAAAACTCTTCCGAGGTGTTTTAGGACTGCAACCCAGCTCAGCGCCAGCAGGCGTGGTATCCCCTCAGCCATAATGGCTGGTTCTGGATGTTATATATCCTTCCGTACCACGTTTTACCACTTGCAACTTGACTTGCTTAAGACCCGGCGCTGGCTTCTACCAACTCGATCGTGGCAGCAGCCCAGAGGGGTACCCTCGATCACGCCAGTACCCAAAGCACAACATCCCATATTACAACACGAGACTGCAACACGATACTCACCACCCGCAATAATTCATCTTAAGATTATTATTTGCGTTAATATTAATGCTAATAATAATGCAACACGAGACTGCAACACGATACTCACCGATACGATACCCATGTTGCAACACGAGACCGCAAAACGATACTCACCACCCATAATCATTCATCTTAAGATTGTTATTAGCTTAAATAATAAAGCTTTTCCGGTTTATAATGAGCAGCAACTGTTTTGCCGTTTTTTGAGGGTGCTTTTACTGGTTGGCTGTTAGCACCTCTCACATAGCCACTAGTCATTTTCAATTTGCTGCGCAACGCGGAGAGTTGCTATGCATACTTACTTACAGACATATCACCATGCACTGTTTATATGACCCCAACACACCACAGCCCACTGTATGCCTGTAAACGGACCTTCTGGGGTATGGTGCTGGCCACATCTGCCAGCAGGGGTCCCACCCAAACTTTCAGTTACAGGTACGAAAATGCCAACGCCCACTCATGTCCACAAATCATGACACTGGATGCTGTGGATGTGGGCGGTTGGGGGGGGGGGGGGGTAAGGGTAGCTTTTTAAAAGGTGTCCAGGTAAATTGGAAAAAGGGGTGGGGGGAGGGGGGGTTGACCGTCCGTATGGAACCCATGTGATATTATCTTTCTGGGTGTTGGGGGTTTCCTAATTAGTAACTCTGCCGGTCAAACTGCTGGGAGTAGTGGGGTGGGAGTTTAGGGCTCTCGCCCCCATCTTCCTTTTTCTATATTGCAACACGAGACTGCCCCAAGACGTTGGCATGCGGCCACGCAGGTGCGAAAACGTGGCCCCCAACTGGTGCGAAGATAACCCCAAGACACGAAAATGATGCACAACTTTGTGGGGTTTCTGTCAGTGCGTGAACATTTGCTTGTGACAGCAACCGTATCTGCTGAACAAAACCAGGGAAGTCAATCCGACCCAGCAAAAAAACGGCAAAAAAAGGGCAAAAAACAGTAAGGTGGGGGGGGGGGCAGGCTGTTCAAGGCATAAGGTCCCGGTCACCGTAGCCTTTGTCTAGGGGATCAGCGTGATATGATGGATGGTTTCATAATACACCGCATGTGGTTTTGAGTTGCAATACCTAGTAGAAGGGGGTCATGACTCACGGGGCTCCGCATGTGTGTTGCCTGTCCAGAATTTATACTGGAAGGGTCGTGGTACACCGGATGCAGCTTTCTGGATCAAATCACGTTCGAGGGCCAACACAGCCGTTATTTAAAGTTGGAGGGCGTTCTCTTCTAGACACGGATGGGAACTTCTGTGGCTCAGTAAATTTGGCGTGCCATGTATCTATCACGAGACTGCAACACGATACTCACCACCCGCAATCATTCATCTTAAGATTATTATTTGCGTTAATATTAATGCTAATAATAATGCAACACGAGACTGCAACACGATACTCACCGATACGATACCCATGTTGCAACACGAGACCGCAAAACGATACTCACCACCCATAATCATTCATCTTAAGATTGTTATTAGCTTAAATAATAAAGCTTTTCCGGTTTATAATGAGCAGCAACTGTTTTGCCGTTTTTTGAGGGTGCTTTTACTGGTTGGCTGTTAGCACCTCTCACATAGCCACTAGTCATTTTCAATTTGGAAGCCACCCACGTAGATAGCATGTCTGAGGCCTTGGCACGTAATAAACACCTCATATCAGGTTCATCCACATATTATACTCAGAGGCGGTCAGGTGTTCATCCTGTTGGGTTTTGTGCTTCATTATGTCATGTTAATTTGAGGTAATTATGATTAGATAAATAGCTGTGAGTTAACTTCACAGTTAACTCAAGGTGAGGATGCCTTGACACTGGCTAATCAATCAGAAGGATAAACATTATATGGCTGTCGTCTACTGTTACTTTTTGTGGCTGAAAAACCATGCATTTACCTTTAATAAAAACGTGCATGAGAGTACTGTTAGGATAAGGGTCCAGAACTTGAGGTTTTGGACCATTAGGGAGACAGGAATTCAGGAAAAGGGTCAGGAGTACTGCTGAATAGCGCAACCTGTAGCATTTCCTAGGGTATAATGCTCTAGTAGGGTCCTTGGCATAGTGCATGACTTGCCTTGTGATCTAGTTCGCAGTACAACCTCGCTCAGGTACTTCGCTCGGTTGCCCGATCACGCGTCTGTGGCAGTACGATATAATTCAATCCACCCTGGGTTTAAGAGTACGCTTGCGAATCAATCATGTAACACTCTTTTGTTGCACACCACGAACGTCTCACTGTCTCCTTCTAAACCTCTTCCGCTAAGCTATAGTCTACAGTGGTATCGGCGACAAGGATTAGTTCCTTGTCGTTCGTTCGTGGTGCGTTTCTTTCGTGATTGTGATGTCTCGGCATCCTTGTTCGAGTTCGAGGGTCCGTGCACCGAGTCCTGGCATCGCAGAGCCAGATCCATCCATAGATCTTCTTGCTTATGTATATGTAGATCGTTCATGGGTAGATCTTCGTTGTATGCTTAGGCGTGTGGTAGATATCGGTGCCCTGCTCGAAGGAGCCGTTGCATTAGGATCTAGTGTTCCGTCGCATTCCCCTCCAGTTGATACCGCTCAGAGCATTTCAAAGGGACTTGAGATGTTAATTC
The DNA here is from genome assembly GCA_002005505.1 of Botryococcus braunii. NCBI lineage: Eukaryota > Viridiplantae > Chlorophyta > Trebouxiophyceae > Botryococcus > Botryococcus braunii. The sequence goes on from KV908636.1 coordinate 158,958, forward strand.
AGTGCTCTCTCGCGCAACCTGCATCTGTGGTCGTGCCGCAGCCCATACCAACGGCGATTCCGGCATCGGCTACAGCCTCGTCAGGTTCAGGGAAGCCCTCGCTCAAGTTGCCATACCCATCTGTATTCGAGGGAGATCCAATGAAGTTGGATCCATGGCTTATGCAGACTGAAATGTGTTTGGGGACCTACGATGTAGGCTTGGCATCCGCTCGGTGGAGGTGGCTACGACGTTCTAGCGTTGGATTGGTGGACTGGGCAGTTTAAGTTAATTGCTTCAGGGAGTCTTGCTGCTTATGGGACGTGGGAATCGTTTGTGACTGCACTTACTGCTGCTTTTAGGCCTGTAGAGCTGCATAAGAGGCATTTAGAGCAGTTGCTGAGTCTCTCACAGGGAAAGACTGACATGCGAAGCTATATTGCAACATTTAATGCATTGAGGTCAAAGGTTCCAAAGGCATTTGCAGAAGAGACTTTGTGTCACTTATTTTTGGCTGGCTGCAGGGCTGATCTTCAGAAAAGCATCTCCCTACAGTATCCCCAGACCTTGGAAGACTGCTTCAAGCATGCTGTGACAATATCAGACCTCCCAGGACCGTCTAAGCCTGTGAACCCTGCTCCAAAGTACTCCCCTGACTCCAAGTCACCAGGCCCGACAAAAACTTCTGCGCAGCCCTGCGCACATTGTGGCAAGGCAGGACACGCAGCAGAGCGTTGCTGGAAATTGCATCCAGAGCTCAGACAACCCAAGCGCAAGTCAAGTACTACTTGATTTGTTGGTCTTCTTTGGTAAAACAGCAGTGTGAGTCCTGTTTATGATGCCAGCCAACTGTTCAGAGCCCCAGTATGGTATTCCTGTTTTGTATGAGCTTGGTCATCTGCAGAATTATTTCCACAGTTGTTACCATAATTTCATGACCCATATTGTAGGTGGGCATGGTTTGTGTAGAGAGTTTCAGACATCCCCCTCTGCCAGTGACCTGATCAGTCCTGAGAGCATGTTTAAGAGAGATGCAGCTCCTCACCTTATTGATAGTGATGCTCATGTTGTTTTGTTGGTTGATAGTAGTGATAGAGAGGATTCTGTCAGCCAGCTTGTGTCACAGTTGTTGCCAGGAACAAGATTGACTGTGCTCTCTTGTCAAAGCCATTGTGAGCAGGTGCTGGAAGGGACTACTTCACAGCAGTCACATGAATTACTACTCTCGGCTTCTGTTTTGGCTGCATTGGGTTTATCTTCCACCACTATGTGCACACCCCATTGCAATTCCCATACAGGCTTGCCCTTGTTAGTTGTTTGGTACAGTCTGGCTGTCTCGGTGAGAAGAAGAAGCCACTGCCTGCAACCTGTTTTGACTCTTTTGTTCAGCTTGACAGTAGACACATTGTGGATGGTCTTGATCTTTCTGGTACTTGTATTGAGTTTGAGGGAACTCTTGCTGGTAGGACTGTCAGGATTTTGTTAGACAGTGGAGCTTCTGCAAATTTTATTGATGATAAACTTGTGCATGAGCTTGCCCTTCCCACTGAATCTATGAGTTCACATGTTACTGTGAGAGTAGCTGATGGCAGAACATCTATGGTAGGACATAGTGTGTCAACTGACCTGACTGTTGGGACATTGGGTTTTAGAGTCACCTGCCTCCCTACTGAGTTGACTTATTATGATCTTGTCTTGGGCAAACCTTGGCTTACTGCTTTTAACCCAGTTGTAAATTGGAAATTGAATGCTGTGTCCTTGGTTCATGCTGATCAAACACATGTACTTTTGGGGTGTCAGAGGTCAGGCATGCCAGAATATGTGGTTTCTTCTATGGAAGTAGAAGAGATGGTGAAGTTGGGTGAATCAATCTATGTTGTTCAATTAAATGCAGTGACTGACAGTCCAGATACTGATGCATATAATGTGCCAGAGTTGGAGGAGCTTTTGCAGGAGTTTCAAGATGTTTTATCTGGACTTCCTGAAGGCCTACCCCCTACTCGTGCTGGAGACCACCATATCAGATTGGAGCCGGAGGCAACTCCTCCAGTCTCTCGTATTTACCCACTGTCCGGAGCTCAGCTGGCTGAACTTCGTGCGCAGTTACAAGAGCTCCTGGAGCGAGGCTTCATCCGCCCATCAACATCCCCTTTTGGTGCACCTATCTTATTTGTCCCAAAGAAAGATGGTGGCTGGCGTTTGTGCATTGACTATAGAGCCTTGAATAGGATTACTGTTAGGAACCAGCACCCATTGCCTAGAATTGATGAGATGTTTGAACAACTTCATGGCAGTTGTATCTTTTCTAAACTTGATCTGGCTTCTGGGTATCATCAGATACGTATGCATGAAGACAGTATAGAAAAGACTGCATTTAAAACTCGTTATGGTCATTATGAATTTACTGTGATGCCTTTTGGGTTGACTAATGCTCCTGCCACCTTTCAGGCTGTAATGAACTCTGTCTTGGCTCCCTTTCTTGACAGATTTGTGCTAGTGTACCTAGACGATATCCTCATTTATTTTAAATCTGTTGCAGAACATATGGAGCATCTAAGAACTGTCTTGTCAGTGTTACGGGAACATAAATTTTATTGTAAAAGGTCTAAGTGTGAATTTGCTGCCAAGCAGGTGGAATACCTTGGGCACCTGTTGACACCGGATGGGATCAAGGTGGATCCTAGGAAGGTTGCTGCCATTCAGGATTGGCCCACTCCTTGTAATGTGTCACAGTTGAGAGGGTTCCTTGGGTTGACACAATATTATGACACTTTTATTGACCATTTTGCAGATGTTGCTTATCCTATGACTGAGTTGCTTAAGAAGGATATGCCTTGGACCTGGGAGGGACCCCAGAGGGAAGCCTTTGTTGCACTGAAAGATCTTGTTTCTACTCCTCCTTGCCTGTTGATGCCTGATTTAGACAAACCTTTTGTTGTACATGTAGACGCCTCAGGATTTGCTGTTGGAGCTGTACTACAGCAGGATCAAGGGAAGGGACTGCAGCCCGTGGCCTTCGAATCCAGGAAATTCCAACCCCCTGAAAGGAAGTTAGCACCCTATGATAGAGAATTGCTTGCCCTGATACATGCATTACTGAAGTGGAAGCATTTGTTGCTAGGGGCTAAGTTTACTGTGCACACTGACCAGCAAGCACTTAAGTATTTACTTACTGCTCCTGTTAGGACTAGTAGACAAGAACGTTGGCTTACTGAGATCATGAGGTTCATGCCTGACATCAAATATGTTAAAGGGACTGACAACGTTGTTGCAGATGCTTTATCCAGGCGTGTTGATTTAGCAGTAATGCATGTCTCCTCTGTTTCTGTCTCGTCCCTCCTACCAGAAATTGCTTTGCTGTGTACTAATGACCCCACAGTTACTAAACTGGTGGAAGAAGGTGTTTTGGTGATGAGAGACACTATACCTTATTCTGTGCAGTCAGGTCGAGTATTTGTCCCTGATGCAATGAGAGAGAAGGTATTGAGAGAGTGTCATTCCACCCCCTTTTCTGGACATCTTGGGATTAACAAGATGCATGACTTAGTTTGCAGGAACTTTTGGTGGCCACGGCTCAACTCGTCAGTCAGGGACTTTTGCAGGTCTTGTGACACCTGCCAGCGCACTAAAGGGACGGGAACTGTACCTTATGGACTGCTCCAGCCACTACCTATTCCGGATGGACCTTGGCAGAGCGTTTCCCTGGACTTAGTGACTGATTTACCTGTCTGTTGTGGGTTTGATTCTATTGTGGTATTTGTTGATAGGTTTTCTAAGTTGTGTGTATTGGCTGCATGCAATAAAACTATCACTGCACCCCAGCTTGCACAACTATTTATTGACAGGGTCTTTGTGAGATTTGGAATGCCTACCTCAATTGTGAGTGATAGAGATCCTAGGTTCACTAGCCATTTTTGGCAGGCCTTTATGAATATATTAGACTGCCTTAAAGTGTGCCAAATCTAACCTTGCCTCTGCACAGCAACGGCAGAAGACTTACGCGGATAAGAAGAGACGGGACCATCCTTTTAAGGTGGGGGACCAGGTCTTGCTGGCTGCGAGGAAGAACTAGCTTGAACCTGGGCTCTCGTCCAAGTTATCAGCTAAGTATTTTGGGCCCTTTGTGATTGCTGCAGCAGTTGGTTCTCGAGCTTTTAGGCTTGTGTTGCCTGAGACTGTTAACATTCATCCTGTATTTCATGTTTCCCAGTTGAAGCCATATGTATCTTCATCTGTACCAGTGACCGTTACTTCACCACCTCCTTTGTATGCAGACAGGCGTGGCGGCGTGTACGAAGTGGAGGCCATCATAGCTAAGAAGAGAGTTGGAAAGTCTTGGCGCTACTTAGTCAAATGGAAAGGCTACGATGAGACTGAGAATACTTGGGAGCCTCTTGCCCATGTTCGCCATCTGGCTGATGACGTGGCAGCTGCCCCTGTCTTCTCCTAAGTCCCACTTGCGGGCATCCCTTGATTAAGCCATTTGCGGCTTGAGCCTTTTCCAGCCACTTGCGGCTGATGACCCTTGGAGCTTCAATGCCAGCCAGCTTGGGTTTGGGAGGGAGGGAGGGTGGAAGGGTCTGGGAGGGGGATTCGTGATTGGGGATTTGCATGCATGTCTCTTGGTTATATGTTTTGCATGGGTTATGTTTCCTTGACCCACGGCTCCACTTTGTGATGCACTTGCTGTTGCAGTGTAGCTGCAAATTGTAGTTCCGTGCTTGAATAACTTGCTTTGGTATCTTACCCATGAGATACAACATGTGGCAGTTAGTGTGTCTAGCTTGCTGCTCTAGACAATATGCCTTATGCCCGTTGTTGGAAAACCACCTCAAGCGAAGGTTGCACTGCGTAGCAGGGTAACTGGACCTAAGGTTTGGACAAGTGCTAGTCTAATGACTCAACCTTATTGTTTCATCACTGGTGTGAGTGCTGTCTAGGGAGTTCGTCCCCTAAGTTAGAGGATCCGCCTTGCAGACGATAGTCCTTAGAATGTTAAGGTATTCGAGCATTGAGCAGATGAGTCCCTCGTCTGTGTCGTGCTAAACTTGCTTGTGGATTTCATCCTCTAACTTGCGTTATGTAGTAACTATAGGAGGTGTGATTGTCTATAGTTACAGTAAGCAGGGTTCGTGATACTCCTGTCTTACGTTTGTGGCCCCAATTGCCATAAACATCATCTCATAGCTTATGCCAAGGGGGAGGGCATGTAGCATTTCCTAGGGTATAATGCTCTAGTAGGGTCCTTGGCATAGTGCATGACTTGCCTTGTGATCTAGTTCGCAGTACAACCTCGCTCAGGTACTTCGCTCGGTTGCCCGATCACGCGTCTGTGGCAGTACGATATAATTCAATCCACCCTGGGTTTAAGAGTACGCTTGCGAATCAATCATGTAACACTCTTTTGTTGCACACCACGAACGTCTCACTGTCTCCTTCTAAACCTCTTCCGCTAAGCTATAGTCTACACAACCTTCACGCGCTGATCTGAGTATTGATAGGCTTAGAACCCGGAAGGACAGGCAGTCATTCGCTCTCTAAAGGCTTGTTCAAGCCGTCTCCTGTTTGACTCGTCTGTTCTCTTATTGTCTTGCTTTCTCTTCTACTCACTGTGTGTGAGCAATTCCCTGAAAGCAACAGTCTAATCTGGTAAGACTCCGGGTCATGACGGCCTCAGTTCGTTCACAGCCATGAGTGCTGAATATTGACTAGTTACTAACATAAGTGTGTTAATTCTACAGATTGTACACCAGTTCGACACCATTGAGTATGTGTGCCTGATTGAACTGGTGCAATATCTGGTAAGCCGGCAGTGTGACGTCTTGGTATTAGAGTAGTAATGTAGAAATCATGCAAGATACTAAAGGTGTTAGTGCGTTGACAGGATGATATACGTGTACGTATATTGATAATCTATATTTGATCTTTGACACCTTTGGATCTTGCAGGTGAGATTAGATAGTGTGTGTGTTCGTTCGTTCAACGTTGTAAGTCATTCGCTCTCTAAAGGCTTGTTCAAGCCGTCTCCTGTTTGACTCGTCTGTTCTCTTATTGTCTTGCTTTCTCTTCTACTCACTGTGTGTGAGCAATTCCCTGAAAGCAACAGTCTAATCTGATTGTACACCAGTTCGACACCATTGAGTATGTGTGCCTGATTGAACTGGTGCAATATCTGGATGATATACGTGTACGTATATTGATAATCTATATTTGATCTTTGACACCTTTGGATCTTGCAGATCACAATGGTTATGGGCCCACCCATGGAGTCTCGACGCCTAGAAGTGCAGCGTGCGAATCTCATTCACTTTGGCGTGGAGCAACATAGAAAAGGGCGCTTCCGTTGCGACTCGTGCGATAACTACTTCTTTGGAAAGGTCCCCTTAGATCAAGTAGCATCGGCAATTGATAGTGGTTGCTATCGTTTCGAACGCTTCTGTGACATTGGTACATAAATTGAAAGAAAAAACAGAAGGAATAATCCATTTCTGAGTTTGTCTATCCTTACCGACCACCTGGCTCTGAATCCGAAGAACTTCGGCCTGTTAAACGAAGTCGGTGTGAAGTTATCTATTCGTATCGACCTTTTATTGAAGAGCAACACTCATTAAGTGATTGGGAAAGAGACTGTGTGAATCACAAACATTAGTTTAGATCGCTGTGGGTAGAAGCTGGATTATTGGTGGACTCCTGTGACAAAAATCCTTCAGACACTTTCTTCTACTGGTTAGTAATTGAAGTATTCACCCTACTTTCATTGGCAAAATCCTTAACTTGGTACTCTATCCTGAATTGCACGGTCAAGACCTTATTAGAATCAGATTGGAAGGTGAAAGACGTAGAATTATTGACCAATTTGCTGAGGATGTTGAAACAAACAATCACTTAGTCCTTGCAAGTGTTTATTCTTTGGCGTACCAAGGCACCTGAAGTTTGAGTTTGATCACAGCACTTACAGTGTTCATAATGAGTAATTCAGCTGGAGCATCTGCTCCTGGTGGTAATCCAACGGTTGCCTCAGGTAGCACACCTGACCCACATAATCCTGTTTATAACAACCAGAAATTGGTACAATCTCTGGATGTTGATTGTATAAATGGGTTCAGGTGGGCTAAGGATGTTGAAAATGTTGCTAATAGTAAGAGAATCAGGATATGCCTTGAAGAGGAGCACCCGGATACGCCTGGTGACTCACTGGCTATGAGTCTAGTGACAGAAAAGATTCCCGACGAGTGGATAGATAAAGCGCTCGACATGCCTTCAGCCAAGCAAGCCTATGAGTGGCTGAAAGGTAAGTTCACAGGAGGTAAAAATCAAAAGCTCATGTCTAAATGGGCTTTTCTCCTTGATTCAGGTAAAATCGAGGATGCCCAGACCTACATGGCATTTGTAGCCATGAAGTTCAAGCTGGCTAGAGGTCTTAGGGCAAATAATCACCCTGTGGATGATGAGCGCCTCATAATGGGAATTGTCAGTGGGCTGCCCAAGGCTTTTTCTCATGATTTAGGCCATCTGTATGATTCATGCTTGGGAAAAGATGAGGATGAGGTTGTGTCTCGTATCAGTGCCAGTGCAAAATTCTTAGGAATCGATCAGCACAAGGCTCCCTCTGCGTCAGCAAACCTTGTTCCTCCTCCCAGACCAAGGAATGCCCCTACTTATGAGGGTGTGAGGCCGAAGGGCATGCCTCATGATCTACCAACAGAGTTTCGTGGCTGTTGGTTCTGCCTTGGAGATGGTCATAGAAGGCAGGACTGTCAGAAGTACAAAGATGATTGTGCCAGGAGAGCTGCAATCATGGCTGGCAAGGGGCGATCTCAAAATCTTGTTGGAGGAATGGCCATGATTGACTCCTCAGATTCAGGTAAATTGTCATCACTATGGGTAGTAGATTCTGGAGCTTCCACACATATCTGCAATGATGTGAGATTAATGAATAACGTACATTGGTATCCAGTTCCAAAGGGTCTAAATCTGGCCACTGGTGAACATGTGGCGCAACGCAAAGCATCTGGAATCGTATGCTTGGTTGATCAGCAGGGCAACACATGTATGTTGAGGGATGTTGAATTTGTTCCGACTGCGTTGGAAAATTTAATGTCAGTATCTGCTGGAGTCGTCGACGGTCTTAGTTTTTCAACTAATTCAGTAGGTGAAGTCACAAGTGTCTGCTGTCTGAAATCATCCTTCACAATGGAAGTTACAAAGGAGAGAGGGTTGTATTTTTGTTCAACATCATGTCAGTCAATGAAGCCCCCTCACACTGCTGGTCTTGCGCACAAGTGCTCCGAGTATGATCTCTGGCATGCAAGGTTAGGACATCCTGGAAGTAAAAACATGGAACGACTGCAGACAGAAAATATGGTTAAAGGGATTGAAACCTCTTTATCTCCTTGCTCACATGGTCACTCACTATGCGAGGTGTGTGTTTTGGGTAAGCAGACTAGAGAAAGCTACCAGCGTTCCCCTGCAACGGCTACAGAGCGCCTACAGCTTGTCCATATGGATATCGTTGGTGAACTTCCTGTACCGGGGGCAGAAGGGGAGAGGTATATGCTCACTGTGCTGGATGATTTTTCTAAGGCTGGTGAAGCAAGGGCTCTATGCTACAAGTCTCAGGTGGGCGATGCTGTTAAAGCAATCCTACTATATTTAGAAAATCAAACTGGTCACTCTGTAAAGGTGGTTAGGACTGACAGGGGGACTGAATTTGTTAACTCAGATTTACACGAGTTTTTTCAGTCAAAGGGCATCAGACATGAAACGTCTGCACCCTACACACCTCAACAAAATGGTAGGGCAGAGCGTTTTAACAGATCCTTAAAGGAGAAGGTTAGAATGTTGCTGCTACAAGCTAAGGCCCCACAAAGTATGTGGACCGACGCACTGCCTACTGCTGTCAGGCTACTTAATCTTAGAGCTACTAAGGGGAAGTCTGCCACCCCTTATGAGCTACTGTTCGGCAGGAAACCTTCTGTGCATTATTTGAGGGTCTTTGGCTGTCTCGCGTACATCAAAATTCCAGACAAAGACTTGTCTGCCTTCTCCCCTAGGTCAGAGGCTGGTATGTTCGTGGGTTATGAACCAGCATCTAAGGCATACAGGATAAGGGTTGGCAGTAAGGTCAAGGTATCGAAAAATGTTAAGTTTTTCGAAGATAAATTGGGAATTCACACTCTCTCTACTAAAACCCAATTGCCCTCTGACTTCCCACGTGAAGTAAATTGTGATCAGGTGCCAAGCGCTGCAGATGAGGATGACTGGGATTTTGTTCCGGTTGACATTGCCGACGCCTTGGAGATGAACAGGGAAGCTGGAAGGGGAGTAGATCAAATCCTTCCAGCTAACCTAGAAGTTATGCAGAGACTGAACGAAGTTCTGAGGGAACAGGCTCTGGCGGAAGAGAGTGGGATCAGAGAGACACATGGCTCAGCCATCTCAGGGGAAGAGTTAATGGGCCTTGGGACTGGACAGGAACATCCAGAGGAGGGTGTGAATAATCCATGCTCAGAGTCGGATAACGATAACTCATCACATGAGTCTGACAATGATGATGATGTGCAGGAAAGGGTGAGGGGTGGAACAAGTCGGTATGATCTAAGAGAGACACTTGCTCAACCAGATAAGTATGTTCCAGGTGCTTATCATGTAAAGGACAATCCATTACTAGGCGCAACAGAGGTTACACCACCCATGCAGAATGGAGCAAGAGAGAAAGTCAACATTGCATCTAGAGATGTGAGGATTCCTAACGATTGGTTTGAAGCCAGGAATTCACCCCAATGGGTGTACTGGCTGGAGGCCATGAACGAGGAAATGGACTCCATCGAAGCGCATGAAACCTTTGAGTATTGTGACAAGCCATCACATGCAAAGGTGATCCCACTGAAGTGGGTTTATGCTATTAAAACTGATGGTTTTGGGGATGTAGTCAGGTTCAAGGCTAGACTTGTTGCTCAAGGATGCAAGCAACGGCCAGGAGTGGACTATTTTGAGACGTTTGTGAAATATTCTGGGCTTGGCGTATCCTGCATGGTGGCGGCACGGAGGGTGTTAGACGATGTCCTCCTACTTGTGCGTTGTTAAGTAGGCACGGACATATACAAGTCAAGGACTGGTTAGCAACTGATTGATAGACACCCGGAGTGCCACTATAGTTCCAACCAAGTGTTACAATATCTCTCATCTCTCCTAACAAGGTGACGCAGTTCAAACACGCCTAACCTGCTCTCACCCAGGTCGTGTTCATTACTTTGTCCGATGAGCTAAACTCAACTCTATATGTCTAACATGTTCTAACAATGTTCATCTGAGTGCTAAATCCAGGAATACAATAAGGATTAAGTCACCTGCATGGTGGCGGCACGGAGGGTGTTAGACGATGTCCTCCTACTTGTGCGTTGTTAAGTAGGCACGGACATATACAAGTCAAGGACTGGTTAGCAACTGATTGATAGACACCCGGAGTGCCACTATAGTTCCAACCAAGTGCCTTCCCTATCCGTGCTTGCCCCATATGCCTCCTTTCTACAAACGTGTCTGTAACTTGCGTTATGATAGTCTTCGTTCAAATGCATGTATTGCCTGGCAGAACTCAGGGTTCTGCCTCTCTTTCCTAATTGGTATTGTCTTCATACGGAGACTTGCCATTATTACTCCTCTGAGGGAAAGGCATAAAATTAATTAACACAACACTTCCCCTTGCCTTTACCTCACAGAAACTTGGCCAGTCCCAGTGAGTTACGATGTCCCAGAAACACTTGTCTAACTAGTGGTTTGGTAAAAATGTCAGCCACATTTCTAGCAGATTGAATGTACTTGAATTCAACCTGCCCCTTTGCAATAGCTTCACGTGCGAAATGACAGCTAATTGCAATATGCTTTGTGTGTTTGGAGTACACCGGATTCCTCAGGTGGTTTATACACCCTTGGTTGTCACAATGAATCTTCACTATCCACGGTAACACTCCAATTTCCTCCAGGAAACCTCTCAGCCAATTTGCTTCCTTCACAACAGCACTTGCTGCCATGAATTCAGCCTCCACTGTTGAAGTGGCAACAGCAGATTGCTTTTTACTTCCCCACACTACTGCTCCTCCAAACACAGTGAGGACAAAGCCAGTGGTAGAGAAGCGATGATCCTGATCACCTCCATAGTCGGCATCCACATAGCCTTCTAGCTCTATCTCCCCCCCTCCGAGAGTTAGAACCAAATCTCGGGTTCCTTTCAGATACTTCAACACACGGATGGCTTCATTCCAATGTGCTGTGGTGGGAGATATGCGATAACGAGACAATACACCTACTGCCTGAGCTATATCGGGACGTGTGGTGTTGGCTATATACAGAAGAGACCCTACTAACTCACAGTAACGGTGACCTGGAGGTAGTGGACTGCCAGCACCAATGCTGTCGCTCCCATCTCTCGGTGCAGGCCTTTGGGACATTACGAAATCTTTTGTCATGGGAGTATCAGGTCCCACTGACTCAAGATCCAAGCCAAATTTCTCTACAAGTGCATCGATTTTAGGGATGCAACTCAGGGTGATCAGCCCTTTATCTCTATCTCTCATCACTTGACATCCCAAGAAATCCTTCACTTCCCCAAGATCATGGATGGTGAATTCTTTCTTGAGAAGTCCCTTCACTCTCTCGATTTCTGACATGCCCTTGGAAACTATCAGAAGATCATCAACATAGATCAGCACATAGGACTTTCCTCCATCAGTAGAGCATCTCACATACACTCCCGCATCACTCTTGCACACCTCATACCCCATGACTTCAAGTTTGTCATTCAGGGTTTTGTGCCAGGCACGTGGAGCCTGCTTCAGGCCATACAACGCCTTTCTCAATCGGCACACAATATTCTTATCACCATTCTCAAAGCCAGGAGGTTGCGTTACATATACTTCCTCCTCGAGCTCACCATTCAGAAAGGCGGTCTTAACGTCCACCTGATGAATTTCACAGCCCTCTCTTGCAGCAACAGCAAGCAGAGCTCTTCTAGCTCCATAGCTACTAGTAGGAGCAAAGACCTCCATCACATCCACTCCAGGGATTTGTCTGCATCCCTGTGCCACTAATCTGGCCTTGAATCTCACAACATTGCCATGTGCATCCATTTTCACTGAAAATATCCAGTGAACTGGAATAACCTTATGTCCACGAGGTCTCGGAACATACTCCATGACCTCATGAGTATCTAGAGAATTTTGCTCTTCCTGCATAGCTGCCTTCCAGTATTCCCACTGGGGAGACATCTGTGCTTCTCTCAAATTAGAGGGAACGTGAATTTTCCCAAATCTGACACCTGTGTGCTTTTCCTCTGAATTGCCTGATTTTCTCTCACTTTGTCCAGAACCCACTACTCTTCCACTGACACTCGCTGAGTTACACATCACAGGCTCTCCAGTAGAAGTAGAATGCTCTCTCATAGCACGCTCTCGCTTGGACTCACACTTGGCTTTGCACAAGTTACTCTGCTCATCCCTCACATCATCCTCCCATGCACAGGTACCTCTCGGACAGTCTTTGTAATTTGGAATCCCTTCACATTGTCCAGACTTCCGATTCACCTCCTCAGACACACTCTGACATGCCTGCAAGAGTTCAGACTCTTCAGGTCTCTCACAAGCAACATCGGATATGCAGTGTCTGCATACTTCCCCTATTATGTGATCCACATGCCTCTCAGACCGACTGCATGTCACTGTTGGATGACCTCACATCTCTGACATCACTCTCCCAGCACAGGTACCTCTCAGTGAGCACTTGTAATTTGGTCTGTCTCCACAATGTCTGTGCTCCTGATTCACCTCTCCTCTCGTCCCTTACATGGAGTCAAGGATGCAGATCCTGTCTCCCGCTCACAATCATGTTTGGCTGGTGCAGAGAAAGCATATGATGCTTCCTCTGACCGTGGCTGCCACCACAGTCCCGTCCAGGAGTGCTCTGACTGGACGGGTTGCCAGAAGAACTCTGCATGGTCACATCTCTTACAT